>SRQG01000167.1:0-59469 GCA_018360325.1 Claviceps aff. humidiphila group G2b
AAGATACAAACGAACCGTGGGCCGATCTATCTTAGCGTGGTCAAAGCTCACACATTGATTCGTCAGAAACGGGCGTCCCACTCATGGCCTTATTTCTGAGATAATACGGTACATACATAACTGTAGCGTAACTGTAGCGCCGGCTCAGCCCACCGCAGCCCATCGCCTCGTGTCAGGACTCAGCGCCACTACGAACTTGTGCCTGGCATTATCAGACGGGCTCGCGAGCGCAGCTTCAGAGCTGAGCTTCTACCTGTCAGTCACTCGAGGCGGCGTCTGCACCTCGCAGCCGCCAACGAGACGGCCAATCAACGGTCAAGCGGCCAAGCGGCCAAGCGGCCAACAGAGCGGCCAACGGGCAGTTACGCCCTTGGCACCTTCTTCGCCAGCGTCACACCTCGTGGCATGGGGAAAGGGATCAGCTGCTCACAAGATCAAAGCTATACGTAACCTCTTCCAATGCCGTCGACTGATCCACAACATCTCGTGTGTCAACTTCTCCAGACTCCGCCCGTGCCGCTTCCATTCTCACACCCAAATCTCCACCCACCTCCAAGATCCGGACCGGCCTCATCCATGGACCATCTATCCAGGAAGAGCTATCGAGGCTTCGACAGCCACCCGCTAGTAGCTACCACCAGCAGTACAAGTTCCTTGTCACATTACACACCAATGACCATGACGCAACATGGAACACGACAGCATACGCTTATCAATGATCATAGGTAAGACCAGCCGCTATTACATATTTATATATCGTCGCTTCTTCCCATGGCGACCTATCCTCTTGCCCATCTTCAGCCGCCCATTAGCCTCCTCAATCGTCTCCGCGTTCCTCCAATACAATGGCTACTCAGACCTTTATAAAGGACTCCACCATGGTAGGTACCATCCGTGCCACGGCGGTGTCAACCTCACCGACCTCAACCTCGACTCCGGCGACGATGAAGGCTGTGCGCTTCTACGGCAAGCGCGATATTCGACTGGATACTATTGAGATCCCCTCCGTGGGCCCTGGAAAAGTCAAGATTGCGCCCAAATTCTGCGGAATCTGTGGCTCTGACCTACACGAATACCTGGGCGGCGCAAACTTGATTCCCACGCCAAGCCACCCACATCCTATCACAAAGGAGACTCTACCAATTACTCTCGGCCACGAATTCTCCGGCATTGTCCAGGAGGTGGGCGAGGGTGTAGAGTCGATCAAGCCTGGCGACCGAGTGTGCGTGCAGCCCATCATCTATGATGGAGACTGCCGTTCCTGTATTCGAGGTCTCGTCAACTGCTGCGATAGCAACGGCTTCGTCGGCCTGAGTGGATGGGGTGGCGGTCTTAGCGAGACTATGGTTGTCCCTGAATCCTGCGTCAAACGACTCCCCGACAACGTATCACTCGAGGAAGGCGCTTTGGTGGAACCCCTCGCCGTTGGATGGCACGCCGTCGAGATTTCACCTTATATGAAGACAGATAGTGTCTTAATTCTGGGTGCGGGTCCGATTGGCCTTGCTGTCTGTCAAGTACTGGTGGCAAGAGGTTGCACAAACATTATTGTTTGTGAAGTCAGCACGAAGAGACGAGAATTTGCCACACAATTCGGAGCCCATCACACCATCGATCCAATTCATGAGAACATGGTCGCCAGAGTAGCGGAGCTCACTGGAAATCGTGGAGCGGATGTTGGCTTCGACTGCGCTGGCTCCCAGGCCGCCCTAGACACGGCCTTTGAGTCGCTGAAGGCCAGAGGTACTCTTGTCAACATTGCTGTCTGGGAGAATAGAGCTGCATTGGCCATGAACGGCCTGGTGTTCCGCGAAAGGAATTATATGGGAGTGTATGCACTTAATTGGCCATCCATACGAAGATTGCATCTCCGTCACCACATGCGCTAACTGACTTGGACAGAGCCACCTACAGTCTCGGCGATTTCGAGGCCGTTCTAGACGCAATCGCTACTGGTAGGAAGCTCTCCACAATCAATGGGTGATGACGGAATTACATACTAACGCTGGGGCAATAGGAAAAATTAAACCTGCCGGAATGATCACCAAGACGATTCAGCTTGACAGAGTTGTGGACGACGGGTTCCATGCACTCATCGACGACAAAGAAAACCAAGTCAAGATTCTCGTGAATGTTGGAGCCGGTCTCTCTTCATGATGTTCAAATGGACAAATGGTTTCCTAATCTCTAGACAAATAAGAATAAAGAAGGCCCAAGGGATGAACATTGGAAATTGGAGTAGGCCAGCCAAAGCGAATATACATGGAGGTATGTAATTGAAGACGAATATTTCTGGACGTGAGTAGTCTGTAGATTAGTATCAAGAAATATTAGCAAGTTTTGCATCATTGAAACCTCCAGGCTCCAAGCGCACTTCCTCTCTAAATTGAGTCTTGACCAAAGAGCGGCGCGTTGCTAAATTCCAAGTTGTGAATGTACTCTTATACGTTGTAAGTTGTCGTTGACGTCTACATACCTCTCAGTTACCTAGGCGAACACTGAAGTCTGAAGCAGAAGGACAGGGCCCGTTCGCGTGTCCGCTTTAAACCCGACCCTACCTACCTCTAGGCGACGGAGATGGAACGAGGTAGGTATGTACCTAGTAGTTGCATATGTAGTCATGTATGTAGTACCTATGTTTGCATCACATTGCGGTATCGCGGGAGAGAGCGAAATTTAATATATGCTTTTCCAATGCAGAATCTCGTCCATACAATGACATAGGTAAGCATGGCAGGGTGATATGCTTTTTGGAACGTGATTAGCTATCGAATAAACAACACTGACCGGGTACCGGGGTGTCCATTTGCCGGGCAGGAATGCGGTGTTTTTATGCCTCACTTTTGGTGGTGGAGGGGGCTTGGCCTACCTATGTTAGGTAGGTATTGCAGACCGGTTGTTGGGTAATTCGGCGAAGGAGCCTCTTTGTGTTACAGATAAGTTTGGCTTCGGGCAAAATTTTTGTGGTAGAGGAGTTGTTACGATTGATCGATCCATTCATTGTGCGAATGGTCAGAGGAATGGATAAGAGTTTTTGCAACCTGATGGCGCCGTCGCGTGGCTCAATCGAACTTTGTCTCCCTTCCCCAGGATTACCTACTCGCGTTACCGCGCATCTAATATCTATCCTGATGTACATATCTACAAATCAAAGATTGAAGATTCAACACGAAGAAAATGAAGCGAAACTTCCAGATTTATCAATCATCTGTAACGATTATTTTGCTGTAAGCTTAGATATTTGTTTTCCATAGCTACATTGACATAGTGAGGCTCTCCGTCTCATGCCCTCATCTAAGCCTTCCCAAACGCCTTATCAAAGCCAGACAAAGTGCATCGGTAGCGGAACTTATTCGCCTTTTGCGCATCAAACGCCGCCCCGCAGTTCTCTTCCGAAATCTGCATCACTTCAATCCACGGCGCAACGCCCTTTTCCGCAGCGAGCTTCAGCATTGCTTCCATCTCCTGATGATTACCCAAATGACTGCCCGTCAGCTTTGGCGCACCGCCGGCAAACAAACCAGCCGACAACTCCGGGAGAGGGTGGTCAGGAATGCCAACCATGTGGAAATCGCTGCCGGGCTTAAGAATCGATAGATATTGCGACATGTCAAACTTGTGCGTCGCGTCTGCGCAGTTGAGCACAAAATCAAACTTGGCTTTCCACGGCTCAGCCCAATTATCTTCCGTGGTGAGAATGACGTCCTTGGCACCGAGCTTGAGAGCGTCTTCCTTCTTATCGGGGGAGTGCGAGAGGGCATATGTTTCTGCGCCGAGGGCCTTGCCCCATTGTACGCCGAGATGGCCAAGACCACCTATGCCGATGACGCCGATTTTCTTTCCGGGGCCAACGCCTGCTCTCACCATGGGGGAGTAGGTCGTAATGCCTGCGCAGAGCAGCGGCGCGGCGATGTTTGTTTCGAGCTTGTCAGGGATTTTAAAGGTGAAGTACTCGTGGGCGCGGATGTGCGAGGCGAAGCCGCCGTGTGCTTGACTGCCGTCTATGTATTGTGAATTGTATGTGGCGACTTGCTTGGGACAGTAGTTCTCGTTCTTGTCCTTGCAGAGATCGCACTCCAGACATGCCCATACCTGGGCACCTACGCCGACTCGGTCGCCAACTTTCAGGTTCTTGACGTGCTGGCCAACTTTGACTGCCTTGCCGACGACCTCGTGGCCGACGCAAAGGGGTCCGGAGTAGTCGCCCCATCCGCCGGTGACGGTGTGGAGGTCTGAGCTGCAGATGCTGCAGGCTGCGATCTCGACGTCAATGTCGTGATCGCCAAATGGCTTGGGCTTGAGTTCTTTCTTAGAGAACTTGTTCCATGTTTTTGGCCCGTCGACGCAGAAGCCGGTAAAGGTGTCGGGGTAACCCATTATGATTATGTTTCAATGACTTGGCTTGGGATAAAAAGGTCGAAAGAGTAATAAGGCGTGAGGTGAAGAAGGCGTGAATGATGAGAGCCCTGAGAAGTGATTGTGAATAGGATCTACTTGCGATGAGGAGCAAAGATTATTGGAGTGAAGGAATTAGAGCGTTGTAGAATGGGCTTTAGACACAATGCGATACCTTGCTTTCGATTTATATAAGTCACACACATCCAAGATCTGAGAAGCTTAACCATCGCGATCGCGTAGGTGGCGGCATCGAAGCTCCATCAATCGGATGACGCCCAGACAATACAGACGCCCAATCGACGTCAGCATCCGTGGGTTCCTGCCGAAACTCTGATATGGACAAGATTTAAACAATGGCCGGTCCACGGGGACATCGAACAAGTCAAGCCTAGCCTCCGTGCGCGAGAACTCTATGTCGTCATATCGAGAGATGCATACAGGCTACAGCCATTCCAGCTCCTACCTTTTTTCTGTGGTGGCGCATCTACCTAGTTGTCCATCATTCGCTGATACGTAGCTTTCCCAGCTTCGATTCTTCCACAGTGGCGGGCCTAGAAAAAACGTTGTTCGTCATACACGGAAAGAATCGTTAGATGGCGCAGATGGCGAATCGTACTGTCCGACGGGTTTCGCGTCGCTTGACTGACTGACTTGCAAGTCAAAACAGCCTACGATCGAATGGCCTGTTTTCTGCGATCCGAACTACGATCGCTGAAAGGCACGCGACAAAGTAACCTAGGTACATAAGACGAGAGCGACGAGCTTGGAGTTTTCGGAGTTTTGCACCGCGTTGAGGGCGAGACCCACAGAGCCGGAATCGATGATGTCTTGCATTTGGTCACCAAGTGGCAAGAAGCCGACAGCCTGCAGGTCTTTCGCATCGCCCTAGTCCCCTTTCCCAAACCCCAATTGAATGCTCTCGGGTCTCTAAGCTACGGGGACACGGGAGGCATCGTCACGGTATGAGTCGAAATGGGGAGGCGTGATACCAACAATGGCCCAAGAAGACGGAACGCTCACGCGAGACAACGGACAGCGAGGGACGACCACGACCTCGAGGCCCCGATTATCCAAGACGATGCACCTCGTGCTGAATCCACAAGCTAGCTTGTTCATCCTGTAGTGGTACAAGCGTCTCTACTCGTGAATAGGTAGGTATGCCGGTCTCAAGATGGAACGAATCGTGCAGTTGTTGACGTTGATGCCGCTTGCCGCAATTCTAGTTGGTGCTGTACTATTACCACTTGGTCCTGATAGCTGTCACGGCCTGTACAGGCAGGGCGTCGATCAAGCTGCAGACGTGCAACTTGGTCACTTGACCTTTTGGGCGGAACGGGTGGTTTATGCGTTCCTCACAATATGTATGTAGCTGGGTCTCGACAATGTCGGCTGGCTATGAGGGTGAGGCAATCCAATACGAATATAGGCCGGGTTGCAGGTAGCAGCCATGGCGATGGTGATACGCTTGTTGGCCCATCACCTCTGCTTTGTGAAAGAATAGACTGCAGGTGGTCGCGAGTGACTGAGGGAGGACTCAGGAGACTCAAGAGTCAAGATAGCAAGACTTGTGTGTTTGGAGTCAGGGGTCGCCTCTTTGTGACAATTGTCAATTACATAGGTACCTAGGTACCTGGTATTACCTACCTAGGCAGTACCGAAGTATAGATACCTAGGCGTCTATGTACCTCTTCATCAACACAAGCTCCGACGACGGAGACAAACGAACGGAATGAGCGAACGATACACTCACAACGACATGATGCCGGGTCTACCAACGGATTAGACTGTCAAGACTCAAAGACTCAGATTGGTATCAAGATGTTTCTTTTTGTCAGGCCAATATGTTTGACTGCCAAAGTGCTGTTTCTGTGACGACACTGGGGTCTCACATTTGTACCAGGTACCTAGGTACATATGCACATACTCATTTAACCCATTTCTCCGCGCCTCGTCGCAACTCCCTTGTATTTTATTACTCTTCAGTATAAAGAATATTTGGCCAGAAGCACCGTTTAGATTCGCAACCCAGCGCCTCTATTACAGCCGTGTCACTATTCGAATAAATACTTAGCTGAGCGACCGAGAGATCCATTCAATATGCAAACCAACTTCGTCAATAGCCAGAAACGCTGACTACGGCTATGTACTCAGGAGTCAGACCACCCAAACTCTATGCCGGCAGAAACAAGATCTTCAGCCCGCGCGAGGAAACGACGACAAGAAAAATCCCACAGACATCAAGAAAGACCAAGCGGAATCCGAACAAGAATCAGAACACAAGAAGTCGAATAATCCGAATCGGTTCAGGGAGAAACAACCCCAGAAGAAACGTTTTTCGACCCAGACCCAGAAAATCCCATCGATTCAATCGAACCAACAGACAACGACGACATTAGGTATGTAGCTGACGCTAATCAGCCTACAATCGCCAACCTCCCGGCCGAACGATCCAACAATCAACAACAACCCCGCAACAGCCACAAGCAAACAGCTCTCGGTGACGCAGAAAAAAGATGTCAAGCCAGTAACACAGCCGCCAAAGCTGTTTTCAAAAAGTATCCACGCGACGATAGGATCAACCCGAACTGCAGTGGCCAGGCTCAGGCTCCTGCCGAGAAGCCTGAATTTCAGTGCAGTCATCCATCTTCACTGATCTTGTCAGCCAACGCAGTCAGTCAGCCAACTGTCACATTTGTTGGTCTCACCCGAGAACATGGCGAGGCTTCTTGACACGAGCCTTGGCCTTGTCGCTTCGTGTAGTTCAGGTAAGCCATCTCGCTTTCCCGGATATCCTTTGAAAAAACACAGCTTTGGCGGCTGTGCCCTCGGAGCTCGAAAGCTTTTCTCTTATCAGCGAAAGCTGTCTTCTCGGGGCTGTTGCGAGGCTATTGGCTGTTTGATCGTTTTGGCCTCGAGGGCTGCAATCGCGGCTAGGGGCGGGAAGTCGGCGATCGTTGGTTGATCAGCATCAGCCATGTCGTTGTCATTTGTTTGAGTGTAGAATAGTGACACGGCTGCAATAGAGGCGCTGGCTGGGCTGCGGATCGAAATGGTGCTTCTGGCCAAAGATTCTAGCTCTAGACTGGAGAGTACAGGTTTACAGCGTTTGTGCGAGGCGCGGAGAGATGAGGAGGTAGGTAGCGGCACATCAGATGTAGTGAGAGTCCTTTTTAGGTTGCATCCACGAGTATCTAGGTATGTAGTCTAGATGAGCAGAGCAAACTCTCAACCCTGGAGCCGCTGCAGAGATTCGCACTAACCGCCGCAGATTTGGCACAACCATTGTTGAGCTCGCGAGTACGAAAACAGTTGACAGACAGCATGTAGACGCTTACACATACGCATCAAGACTGTTTGGCATGCGAGCCATGCTGTCGATGACTCGTTTGATGCTTCAATCTATAGAATGTTTTCGAAGTTCCGAACGTCTGCTTCAGGGCTTGTCATTCTTGCTCTACCATCCCTTCCAATATCCTGGTATCCAATTTATAATTTATAACACTGCTTAGGATAAATGCTTCATTTAAGCCTTGTAACTCTATCCACCACGTGCTGTTCATATCGGCCCCTCGCAACAGAACGTGTGCAATAGCAAAGACGCATCAAACGCGTTCGATTTCACCAGGGCGAGACGGCGAAATGGTCAAGTGTCTGGCATGAATCGTCGTATAGAAACGCGTAAGCCCTAGGTCCAGCCCCCCTACGCCCACCAGTCTCCCTGGTCACGCATCGCCTCCGCCACCTTGACAAACCCGGCGATGTTGCTGCCCGCCACCAAGCTGGGCAGCTCTCCATCCTTGGCCTCGACATACTTCTTCGCCGTCTCGAGGCCGTTCTTAAAGGCCTCCTCCATGATGCCCTTGAGCTTCTCGTCGACTTCTTCCGATGTCCAGGTCAGGCGCTGCAGTTCAGGATGGTTAGCCTTGTAATGTGCTAACGTTTGGCGCTGTGTCATTAGTTGAACTCCGCGCCACCTACTGAACGATTCGATTTCTGAACCAAAATAGGCACGCCGTTATTCGGATCTACACTATCACAAGATCCAGATGGCCAGACTCACGGCTATGATAGCGTGCACTGAACTTGTACAAGGTCTGCGCCCCAGTCATCAGCACGCGGCCAGTATCGCAATAGGCTGTACAATGCGATGCCACAGTAGGGAATCCAAAAGTCTGGTCATCTGGGGCTCGTGATAGCGCAAAAACGAATGATGGCGTGTCTGTTTGTGGGCCAGGATGGTCGAGTCCAGGTTCAAGAGGTGGCGAGGGATCTTGCGGTGGCAGACAGCCCAGATGGACGTCATGTCCATCGTCAATTTCGATAGCAATTCCTGGGATAGTAAAAAAGGGTGAAAGGAGGGGGGAGGAGAAAAGGAGGGGAAAAATCCGGCATTCAAACATCGACATACGCCAATGCACACACGTACCTGACTGTTTTGAGCCATCTCCAGTCCGGAAACAGCTACACCACCACAATTGGCAGCCTTTCCAGGAGCATACCAGATAGCTTCGCCGCCCTTCTTCTTGCGCTGGGCCTCAAACAGATCAATCGCCTCCTGTGTACAACCCATATTGGAGCCCTCGGCGACGGCCAATACGCCCGCTGATACCAGCGCCTCGGCCTCCTCCTTGCTCACCTCGTTCTGGGTCGCACATGGTAGCGCGACGTCGACTTTTCCGACATGGACCCAGGGACGCGCGCCCTCAATGTACTTGTAGCGGCCGGCGTGGTCGAAGTCGCTCAGCGCGCGACGCTGCACCTTGAGCTGGGCGACTTTGTCAATGTGTTCCGCGGTGAACGTGTCCGACCCGGTAGCCACCAGAGCGCCCTTGGAGTCAGATAGTGAGACGACTGTGGCTCCAAGCTCAATGCATTTGAGGGCGGCGTATTGTGCGACGTTGCCGGATCCAGAGATGGCGACTTTTTTGCCTGCGAGGGTGCCGCGGCCGGCGTACTCGAGCATGTGCTGGACGTAGTAGATGACGCCGTAGCCAGTGGCCTCTGTTTAGGAACCTTGTCAGCTTTCCATATCTTCCTAAGTTTGCTTTGTGTTCGCCTTGTTTGTGCGTTCTTGATCATATCTGTCGGGGGCAACCGATCAACACATACCAGGCCGAATCAAGCTACCACCCCAGCTCAATCCCTTTCCTGTCAAAACACCCTCCCATCGATTCCGTGCCAGCCGATATGCGCCGTACATGTAGCCAATCTCTCGACCCGACACGCCAATGTCACCCGCAGGGACATCCGTATCCGCGCCAATGTGCTTGGATAGCTCGCGCATAAACGCCTGACAGAAGCGGCGGATTTCGCCGTCACTCTTGCCCTTGGGGTCAAAATCGGCGCCTCCTTTGCCACCACCCATGTTGACTTGATAGAATTTCGTCAGCTTTGTACTTGCAAAGGTAAGAGAAACAGATTATGATCGAGGAAGAACATAGACATACGCCCGGTCAGTGCATTCTTGAAAATTTGCTCGAACCCAAGAAATTTGAGACTACGCAGAACAAGTCAGCTTCTTCCCTCTCTCACTCGTTTTAAAAGGCTGGGGAGATTGGAGTAGGGAAATTTGTACATGGACAAGTTGACGCTGGGATGGAACCGCAAGCCGCCCTTGTACGGGCCCAGCGCGGAGTTGAACTGCACTCGGTAGCCGCGGTTGACCTGCAGAGCGCCCTTGTCATCTTCCCACACGACGCGGAACTGTATGATGCGCTCGGGGATGGAAGACACTTGTAGTGCGGTGCGGTACTCGGGGTGGTCGCGGAATAGGGTGCTGTCTTCGAGGGTGCTGGCGAGTTCTGCGGTGACGGTTAGTCTGGTTTATTATTAAGTCAACAATCTTTTGTTCTCTTGTCCCTTTGCAGTCTTTTCAGGGTCCTTTTCCGTTTTGATGTCTTTTTCTTCCATTTTTCAGCGCTTCCCTGTCTGTTTTCCAGCCTTCTCCGTTCCTCTTCCCATTCGTCTTCTCTCCCTTCTCTCCTCGCCTTTTATTCTGATTCATCCTTCTTCTTTCCTTTGTTCTTTTATCTCCATCCGTTCTGTCCTTGATTCTATCTCGCTTCACAATGCATTCTTTCAAGACAACAACAAACACAGAGATATGTGTATGCTGGCTGGACTCTTACCCTTGTACGCTTGCTCAAACTCGGGCTCCGAAGGAAGATGAGACATATCAGCGCCCGGCGCCGTGCTGCCGTTCGTATGAGACATTGGAGAAAAGTGCCCCTTGTCAATGGGCAAAATGGGTATCGACGAAGTAGGTATGTCTTGCACAGGACGCTACCAGATATGTAATCACAAACCGCGCTGAGAAGAGCCTAGAAAAGTAAAGATGAAGGTGGGTAAAGGAAGTAGAATCACGAAAATAAAACAGAAGGAGCAAGAAGGCGTGGCTTCCAATTTTGGCTCCCAAGCCGGGCCAACACACAGCTTATATGTCCGCATGCAGCATCCGTGGCACCGGAGACCGGAGACAGCAGCCGTTCACGCAATGGTTCATGACGCGGCGCGTGCGGGAGGGCCGATGAGCGGAGGGGCGCGTTGGTTATGAGACATATCCGAGGTCGCTCTTCCCGCTCTTTCCTACTTGAGTGCTACTAGCCATGGTAGGTTTGTCACTGCTTAGGGAAGGGATGGAGAGAAGGAGGCCGAGACGACATCATCACCATCTGCTATGTACGTACGGAGTGAGAGCCGGAGACCGGAAACAGGGGGCCGTCACCCAACAGGGGGTGTGAGTAAGGAGGTACATACTGTATGTACCTGTGGGGGGTGGGGGCCTGGATAGATTGATAGCCGCCCGTTTTACCGAATAAGGTGCCGAGTTTCTTATCAGCGATGACGAGATCTGGACTCTGGGCTTGTGGTACGGTTGTACCCAAAAATTAAAGGTGCTGGATCGTGCTGCTGATGTGGACTGATGGTGTAAGCCGGTGTTGTGATGTGCTCGTCGTTCTCTTAGGTGGGATTTAGGGGCATACATTTAGGTACTATACACAGTACAACTGAGTGGCTGGAACTTCGTCTATGAGTGTACAATGCTGTACATAGGTAGTTGTGTAGGTACCTATGTACATACCTAGGTATCTGGTACTCTTTTCTCAAACCACAGCATCCCATCCCGATTCAAACCAGCCACGGCCAAGTTCAGCCACGCGACCTCCGGCAAGACCCGACAATATGGACAACTAAGCTGCATAACGTTAGAACTTGGAAGTGGCCGTTCAAGGCGTCACCGGCACCGGCACTTCGCGAGTTGATCGTAGCTATGTATCTATAGGCAGGGAGGGGTGCTTTATTACCTACAAAATCATGAGTCTGTGTCGGCAATGGGCATACACTGGTATAGCTTCGTTCAACAGCGAGAACACACAACACAATCTTCACGTAAATCTTCAACGTAATCCGCGTCCCTCTACAGAATACTCTGTGCAGCCAATCTGTCCAATAATGCCTTATCGCACCGTATAGGGGCTTCCAAGAGCTTTAGCACAGAAGGTCTTGGCTTATCCATCCTACCTATCCTTGTGCAAGTGCAACAGGCTTCTTTATCCGCCGCGGCCCGATCCCCGGAGCGGCCGCGAGAACGAATAAGCATAATCGGTTTCCCTTCCGGATGCTCGGATGTCATTCATGCATGCTAGATCTGATTGTACAAATTCTTTGGATCACCATACAAAAAGGCTACTCACGTCGTACACTTGTCGTCACGCGCTGATAAATGCATAATTCCTCACGCCATTTCATGTAGGTACGACTACACGTCTCAAATCGTTACATCTCCCCATGCGCCAAAAACACCCCTAAAATACACTCCCAAAGAAAAAAACCCTCATGTAGACATGCAAAACGAAACAGCCTCACCACATCGCCGCCGGATCCGCATCAAACCTCGTCAAGTCCTTACCCGCATCTTCCAAATCCTTCTTCGCCTTCATCCGCATATAGAAAATAGGACAGTCTTTGCTACTACAAATCACCTCACAGTGCATACTCCCCTGACACCGCTGGCACTGCGTCCACAGCCTCCCAAACCGGACCTCCAGATCCGAAACCTTATCCAGCGTCCTCTTGTAGAGCTCTCCCACCCGCGGGCCGCAGTTGGAGCACACAGCACCCGTGCTCTCCTTCTTTCCCGTGAGAGGCTTCTTGCAGCCCATGCACGTCTGCGTTTTGGTTGCGAATTTCATGAGGCCACCCACCGAGGGTGCCGCCACTGAGATTGTGCGCGTGTGGTCGCCAGTGAGTAGCGTTCTTGCCTTGGTTTCTCCGAGGATCGGCTCAAAGATTCGGCCGAGGGGCTTGGCTAGTTGGTTGTCCAGGTAGTACTTTGTGTCGATGGGGACGTTGTGCTCCAGGACGTAGAGGGGGTCTTCTGATTTTTCAAAGTTCTTTGCTCCTGCGGCGCCGCGGGTCATTACGTAGGCGACGCGATCGCCGAGGGCGGGTGCGGAGCCGGCGTCGCGTTTCTTCATGCGCGCTGCTAGTTCGACGTGGGCTTGCTTGGCTGTGTAGTCTTCTTTGGTCAAGGCTTTGGTGATGACGAGCTTGGACATGTCTACTTTGTTTTGCAATAAGCTGGCAATTGTGTCCTTGACGTACCTGTAGGTGAGGTTAGTAAAATAAACGTCCATGGCGTTCCTGAGATATCAAGAATAGAAAAAGGGCAACAGGAATAGGAGGAAGACGAAAAGAAAGCACTCACTCTTGGGCACCGTCGACATCCCGGTCAATCAGAATCATTCTCAACACCTTTTCAATCACCGTCTGCACCAGTAGACAGTTGTCTCGTCGAACCGTCTCAATGCCCTTGGTGTCCATCTTGTCATACTGCTCCGTCTTGGTCCAGTATAACCCGGCATAACGCTTCTTATTGATGAGAAGATACGGAAAGTACACCTTCTCAAACTCTAGCTTGATAGGCTTGATGAACTTGTCCGACACGTAATGTGATGCCTCCTCGCCCAGTCTCATGGCTTCTGCCAAGTCCTTGGTCCCGAACTTGACCATGACGGAATCCGTATCACCGTAGATGACCTGCGCGTCGTGCGAATACCCATTGGCAATGTTGTACTTCTTTTCCACCTCATCCTTGGTCTTTTCAATCATTTGACGTCCGAAACTGGTAGTACTACTGGCAATCGCCAAGCACGGAAGCTTGCCCGTCGTGGCGCCCGTCAGGCCATAGACGGAGTTGGCGCTGATCTTCAAAGCAAGTTGGCGACCGTTCAGCACAGCCTTTTTGAAAGGGTCTGTTTCTTTTGCTAGTTCACGCTTGGCTTGCTTTCGGGCTGTCAACAACTCCTCGAGAATCTGTGCCAAGAGGCCTTTTCTTTGCTTTGTCGTGACGAACATGTCCCCGTTGGGCGTGACGATGTAGTCTTCGTCCTTTACCAGGCCTAGCTTGTCGGCCAGCTTCTTATCTTGTAGCAGCGTCGTGTAACATAGGTTGTGCGCTTGAATGATGCTTGGATACAGAGACGCGAAATCGAGCGTGGCAATTGGCACATCGTAGTAGCCACGAACCGGCTCAATGACTGTAGCACCTTCGTACTGCTCATCTGACGCGTCCGACCGTATATTAGGAATCACCAGTTTCTGCTGCAGTGCTTTTCGAAACAGCTGGCTGATGAACTTGATCTGTTGTCCACGAGAAAGCAAAAAGTTAAACGGAACACCTGTGACCCTTGCCATTTCCGTATAATTCTCTAGACAGGACAGCTTGTCCATTAATCTTTGTGGTAGATACGCATCCTTGAGGCAGTACAGAGCCAGCCGTCTGCGGGACTCTGGCGTACCATTGAAGAGTTCGGTGATCATGGTATGGTGCACATCCTCTTTTTGTTCCCCTAAAAAGTGTGCGCACACCGAGTTGAGCGTGTAACTTCGCAGGTGATGATCTCTTTGTATGAGCTGCAGCAAATCCAGTTGTAGGCGCCCATTGGTATTGGTGGCTTTGGTGTCTCTGTTACCAATCTGTTTGCTTGAGAAGTTTGTGTCTTTGACTCTAGACTGGACGCTTGGCAGTCGTGTCCAATGGTCAAAGTTTGGCACCTTCAGGTGCTTTGCTCGATCTAGCAGATAAGGAAAGTCAAAGTTGCTAATGTTGTATCCGATGATGATGTCAGGGTCAACCTTGATCAAAAATTGCTGCCAATCGCTCAGCATTTGTTCTTCCCTTTCGTACTCCAGAATTTGAGTCGCGACAATCGAGCTCGTAGTGTCCAGGCAGAAGACGTTGCGGACGAATGGCTTTTTATCTCCGTACTTGGTCACCACATTGGCGATTTGGATGACAGGGTCATGATTGGCCTCGGGAAAAATGCCTTTTCTGCCCGCACACTCAATATCAAAGGACAGGATTCGAAGAGGGGCCATCTTAGCCCATTCCCCTTCTGGTTTGTGAGCAATCAAGTCCAGATACGGCACCTCGGCCTCGATCTGACAGTTGGACTGTCTCTCAGATGGCTTGATCAGTTTGTAAGTGTTCGCCGGTGCCTCGACCCACGCCATGCCTTGAACCTGTATATCGCACGGGAGCCCCAAGTCAGTTATGCATCGTCAACATCTCATTGTGCAAATACGCGATTGACACACACCTTGCAGTCCACCATGAATCGAAGAACATATTGGATGTTGTCATAAGTCTTGATTCCATCCGAAGCACCTTTCCACATGCCTTTCCAGTTGGCGTTTCCGCTCTCGATGGTCGATCGCACCCTGTTGATGAATTTAGGGTCGTTGACGGTAATTTTGAGGTACGGGTTCTGCTTATTGCCGCTGAAGCCGTATATGTCTACCCGATAGGCCACCGCAATGGAGTGGATGGCGGGTTGGCTCTGGGCGATTTGTGATTCGAGGAAAGCCTTGTAGGCATTGACGTCTTGTGGTTGAAACAGAGGTGGTGCCTGAACGTAGAGATAGTGTTTGAAGTTGGTCACATGCAGCATGACGGAGTAGCCTTCATGAGTGACGCCAAACAGTTTCACGGTGGCCTTTCCGCCGTGTAAGGTGCCCTCTTCCGCCTCGATGGACTGGAAACATAAGCTATCTCGAGCAGGTTCGAAATCCTGGACTGGAGGGCGCTCCCAAGCCTGATCCTTTTCGGCATTATTGCGCTTCAGGTCTGATATGTCTTGGCTCAACTTCTCAAGCACTTCGGTCTCAAATGCGCTCTTGGGTTGACTAGACCCGAGTTTCGATTTGGGATCTCGTTGCGAGCCAGCGAACCGGGGCGCGGGAGATGACGAGAATATGTCCGTCTTTCGCTTTTTGACTGAGTCTGGCGTGGATGCTGTTGTATTCTGGCGAGTACCAGCCTCACCAAGAACCCTCTTTTGAGGGAGAACTGCAGCCATGGCGCAAGTGATTGCTCAATGGGTCAAGCCAGTGCAGATCTTCAGAGATGCACACCCGAGTCTATGACGGTGGCAAGCTGCAAATGCAATCGACGACTAATCTTGGGACAGGCGGGTGTCGAGACGGAGTTCGAGATGGCACGTTGAGCTAATTGCTGAGTAAATCAGTGGAGAGACCGAAGGGCTTTGTTGGTAATAGGTGTGCCTGCCGTCGCGTTGATGAATTCACGACGCGTACACTCGGGAGACGCGTCGGGCGAGGTTTGACGTGACTGACCCACCCGAAGCTTAATGGGTTGATTGGGGCGACAGAAGTCACGTGATCGGTCAGGATGACTTTCAGCTGCCCCACAAGAAACGCTTGAGTCCACGGCCCGACATTCTTCGACGCCCCACTACATTTCACATCAGATCGCGCATAACAGGTACCTACTACTCCGTACATACGGGGATTACCTGTCGGATTACCTCTCACGGGTTACAACTTATGTATTAAATAGCTGGCTAAACTGAACAAAATCTTGAATCGGCGGCTTCTTAGTTTTCATGGGCTTCGTGTTCTCCCACATCCGCTGCGTAAGTACACACGACCGGTCGGAAGTGGCGTGTCATATACAGCATCCGCGCACCATGGCTCAAGGCTCAGGAACGAGCCAGCAATGTTTCCCACGCGATCGTGTGCGATGTTCGATACCGATGTAGGTCGCACAATGTCCAACGTCCGAAGATTGTCGAGCAGCACTGCCTTGAGTCCTTGACTGCCTGGTCATTGAGTCCTGACTCCCTACGTACATACATACATAGGTACCTACATACTGTGCTTCGCTGGTGCCTCGACATAAGACCCGTCCGGCGTTCAACTGTCACCGCTGGATGTCACCGCCATTGTCCGTACGGAGTATGCTCCTGTCGTTTACAAATCAGGATTCAGAGCACATCAGAAGCCGTGATAGGTCCTCCGCAGTTTCTAGCCTCGCATCACGGGCTACAACATGCAGCAGAGCTCGCAGCAGGAGACGCAAGAAAAAGGAAAGAAAGTCAACGAAAGACTGCCAAACAGGGAGCACATTGTCTGTCGGAATTGCTTACGGCCAATGACGCCGGCCAGGGGTTCCTGGATCCTCTCTGGCGAAGGTAAGGTGCCTAGGTACATGTACCTTATCCCTGGCGTCCCCCACATGGGACGCCGCCTCTGCGTGGTCACTGGTGATGATGCCCGATAGATTTCGCAATGCAGCCACCCTTGACGAGGGTTCAGATGCTCTCCCGACGGACCCGTGGAACGACCAGTCACACGCTGGCAATCGCTACCCCATGTCGCGACGCAGGATGCAGACGATGCAGACCGAACTCATCATCGTCCCGCGATTCTTCGCAAACTTTGTTGCTGTTGTTTGATGCACGGCCATGCCACGGTAATAACACCAAATGGCTGGTTTGCGCTTTCTCGATATCGCCGCTGGCGCTGCTAAATATATTGCCATGCCCTTTTCCCTCTTCCTTCATGCCAAAGAATGGACTTGTTTCTACCGCGTAGTGTCTGTTCTTCTTTGTTGCTCGTCCTTGTTCGTCCGGTAGTGCCTCCTCTTGAGTCCTACCTTAGCTCTCCCCTCCCGACTTCGCGTCGATCATGTCTGCGGAAGTTCATGTTGAACGCCAACGACAAAGCCCGTTGGTGCAACTTCCGGCGGAACTTGGCCGGCAGATCTACGCTTATATTGCTCCCGCGCAAGTACACCTCTACCGTCACAACAACACCATCTGCGCCGCAACCTGTATCACGCCGACGCCCAGCAGTGATTATTACTGCTTCGACCGCCGCTCACTTGGCGATCCGCCTACTGCCGTCTGGGCACGTCGCCTGGCGTCGCCCTGGGGCGAGCACTGGAGATGCGAAGAAGCCGCCAAGCGCTTGCATCATGATACGCCCCACACCACAACACCGCACGACACGCCGATTGCCTTGATGGCTTCTTGTCGGAGAATGTAAACACTACACCTCCCTGAGTTTGTCCGTCTGTCTGTCTTTCATATCAAGGGCCCAATGCTAAACTCGTGACCGCCGCCAGATACGAAGACGTAGCATGCCTCGTGGCTGATACATCCGTAATACACATCAACGACCTTGCGACTCTCGACCTGCTGCTCTTCAACAGGAGAGATAAACAATCTCGCTCTAGCAGCAGTCCCAGCAGCCTCCTGACGCGGGCTTTCCTCTATGCCAAACGTCTCAATATCTCATTACGTCTTCCTCCACCGATATTCCAAGCCATTGCAGCGAAGAAGTCTCCACCGACCCGAGCAGCGCCCTCATCGCCAACCGTTTCCTCCCCATCAATCGCCTGGACCTGCCTCTGGCGCAACCTGAGCACTCTCTCCAGTCTCCAGCACCTCGACATCACCCTGGACCACGACTCGGGAACATCGTGGTCCGGCGTCAACGAGCATGCTATCCTTGCTGCCTTGCAAACCCTTGCGTCTCGCCCCCACATTAACACCACCGTTCACCTTCCCAAGGTTGCCTCCACAAACGGAAACGGTACTGCGCTTGGACTCACAATCAAGCGCTTCACGCGACAACGATTTTATACAGATTATCGAAATGACGGCAGCATTGGCGTCGTCTACGAAGAGGATGCCCTCAAGTCGTTTCATCGGCCAGGCCCGGATGCCGCCGAGATGCTGAGAGCGGCGGATTTGACAATGCATATTTGGGTTCAGGGCGTTGATTTAGATTACGTTGCCATGGATGAGTCGTCGGATCTCGACGGAGATGCGACCCATGACGCATTATGACTATGAAGACACATGACGGAGTTTTCTTAACTTTCATACCTACAACCTACATACGGAGTACTACCCGAGGATCTCTATAAAAGTCTCACCTCTACTGTTTTAGCCGGGGGTTTTTGTCCTGTGGTGTTTCTCTTTTCTTCTTTTCCCTTGTCTTTGACTTTTCAGGTCAAAATTAGTTGATTACGGAGTACGTTCTTGAATATTATACCCACCTTGGCTGGCCATGCGTTAAATGAAATGGCGGCCAAAGTGCACGTCATCTTTGCGCATGACCATTGACGATTCACACAAACCAACATTGTCCATGTGCTATGCCCGCAAATTCCCCCATGCTCCATCCCCGTACCGAGACATTCACACCGCACTCATGGACGGGGATCTTGTCCAGGGGCGGCAGGTTGAGGAAAATGTACGGAGGATACTCCGTATGTACAAAACACGGGAAGGCGAAAAGAGACTGGGGAATCGGGATTGATATGTACAGGCCGAGGCACGTGTCTTCGACTGCGGGAATGCGGAATAAATGTGTAGTAAATGTGTGCAAAACAGACAAATTAGCTTCGACCCACTGCTTCCCATCTTTATCGCGACAGGTCCCGGCCTTCGGCCATTTCTTTTTTCTCGAGGAAGCGAGGAAGCCGGTTTGCGCGCTAGCTTACCGAGGCCCTTTTTGGCACCAGCCGCCCGTGAATTTATACCTCGAGGTTCCGCAATAGTGAATTGTTGGAAGAAGAGTCTAGAGAGGCCCGTGTGGGCGATGGCCTCGAGTCCGATTTATTGCGGGAGAGAAGGCAAACTGCCGTACATGGATGCCGTGCAGAATCGTGGTGTTTTCAATGGAAAATGGGTAAGTCATGCTGGGCCAGGTCGGTGAGATGGGAGGATTTGACTATCGTCCGTTGTTCATGGCAAGAGCCTTGTTTTGACTACATCCATATACGGAGCAAGCATCTGGGAACGCCGAATCTTCGCTCTGGGCCTCACCAGTTACAAGATTCGTCCAAGACTCGGAGTTTACTCGTGCGCACCTCTCTCCAACCCAAAGACCACAAAACACATGGCCTTTCACGGAGACTACTCCCTTTCATCAAGTGTCAATCTGCGTCATGTGGGTGGGCGAGTTACGAGTATGGCAGTATCAGGATTTAGGCCTGACTCCTGAGCCAAACAATTCACGTGGCCCTCTTGATCTCTCCAATTGATCTCTCGCATTTCAGGCTACCAGCCCTCGAAAGAGTCTCCATCAATACGGAGATGGAACGCCACCTTAATGCTAGCGGAGGATCATTTAAGTTAGTCTACGAGACCCTTGAAAACTTCCATCGGATAAAATCATCACGACCCTTCCGATCAAGGAAAGAAAGACACTAATGCCGATGACAAGGTTGTCTTGGCGATTTTGACATGAAGGTGATACATACATATGTACATACATACGTACATGTTTCGGTTGAGTGTCCTCTTGGCCTATTGGCGCGGATAGTAAATCGGGTTGAGTCGTGAGTCGTGAGTCTTGACCCCTTCTGTGTCTCCCCCTTGAGAATCAGCTTTGTACAATATGTACATACCTACTCCGTCGAAAAGTCGTTGTTTGACTGATGATTGTTTCCAAAACGTACTTGCCTGTAGGCCCCTTTGATCGGGACTACATCGGAAAGCCTGGATCCACGCATGAGGCAACTTTAGTCGCGCGCAAGTCCAGACTGTTTCGCCGAAACATGCCGTGCAAGGGTTCGTCTGAGCGTTCAACGAGGTTTACATCATTGCATTCATCGTCACAAGTTGGTAGGCTCATGCGCTGAATTCGTTTTACTTCCATTTTCTAAACAATCTAGTTTGCACTGAGCTCCCTTTCAATTCTACGTTGCGGTCACGGCAATGAAAAGAGAAAAGGAACAAACGAAAAAATCCTGGATAAAGAAGAAGAAGGAGACGAGGAAATTGTAAGATACTAAATTCTTGTTGACTCTGTACAGTGTAGTCTACCAGGGCAGGGCAACACACGTACGTCCGTGACTCGTCATATCGATGCAGCAATTCATTATTCAAAGTTACTCTGCTCATAGATATTACCTCGCTGCATGGACTATGCCCATGAATTACCGCCGTCGCACTCTCTTCGACCATAGAGCAGCGGACGACGGAGAAAGCAGATATATCCTCGGGCCAAAGTGACTGGGTACCATGAACGCGCATAATGTATCATCCCTCTCATTATATGATTGCAGCCGGCGTCGAACACCTTGGACAACAACGTGTCAAGAACGAAAGAGTCAGGACAGAGGCCCGCACGCTGTCATTCACGAAGTAAAACTTCTTGTTCGGATGGAGCTCGAGGGGATCATGGGAAGGGGCCAGGGCGCAGCAGCGTGGTGCTGGGTTGGGATTCGATCTCCTGGAGTCATGGCTCGTCGTCGTGGACCGGAATAGACCAGAGTATCCAAAGTCTTTCTCGACGGGACCGCGGTTCATCCTGCGGAAAAAGTGAGTTATTCGCCAAGTGGACAAGGCCATTATTCCTTGCATCGAAATCAGAGCATGACACTATCCAGCAGCTCAGTACCGCGAGGGGCCGAAAAGCTCATCATGACCCATGAACGGTAGTAGTCCCATTTTTTGTCAGCCTATATACATAATACAAGATCCAACGCCGTCGCTGTGTGGAAGTAAAATCTCGTCTGTCGTATTCTCAGACCATCAAACTAATGCTTTCAGCTCCCCATGTACCATACTTTTAAGACGAATTCTGGATCGTCCCAATGTCACACCAGTTGCTGACGGGCTGGACGGTGAGAAAATATGTTAGCATACCGCTCAGACTGGACCTTGGGTTGTGGATAGATAGGGGTATGTAGGCAGACAGACCGATAGACAAGAAAGCAGGGAAGGAGGAGTACGTACCAAGCAGCTCAGATACTTGCACCAGCTGCACGTGTGCCCCCCGTTATAAAAATTATTCAACAGCAGAATAAACACAGTAATAACAGCTATCAAGAACGCAGCTCGAACAATCCACCAAGCCCACCACAGCGGCTTGCGGCCCTTGAAGAATTCAATAGGGCTTTGCAGAAAGCCCGGCACAGTCCCCTCATCAGATGAGCTAACAGCAGCATATGATGGGACATCGGCACTACCAATTTTTCTTCGCAAGGCATTAGGCGAGTGCAGGATACACACACCCAGTGCCAGCCCCATAAGGAAGCCGCCAATGTGAGAGAAATTGTCCAAGCCCGGCAGCAGGCCTAGCACAAAGGATATGATCATGTCCAGGAGTATGAACATGAGATCCTTGGTGGGGTTTCGACGCTCTCCCCACGAGTACAGCAGGTCCAGCAGCGTCAAGGCAATGACGCCAAATAGGGAGCCTGAGGCGCCGGTGGACGCGATACCGGGAGCGGCGTAGTTGCTGCCCATGACAAATCCGAAGATGCCCGCGCTGATATAGACGAGGAAGAATCGTATTGAGCCAATGACCTGCTCCATTTCTTTGGCGAGAGTCAACTGAAGCAGAAGGTTGAAGCCGATGTGGATGAGTCCGGCATGCATGAACATGGGTAGGATGAAGCGGAACCACTGGTTCGGCTGCGGGTTCTGGCCAACGTCGTTGAATGTCGGATCGGGAACGCCGCCGAAGCCACATACTTCGGACAGTGGGCAGAATTGGTCGTTTTGCGTGGCGTTTGGGCACAGGAATAAGACGGGTATGGTTGAGCCCTGGATCTCTTTGACGTTGTGCATGCAAGGAACGTATCGAGCACCCATGTTGATGAGAACCTGCGTCGAGGGCCCGATCATTGGGTTGAACTGAGGCTTGATCATGATGGGGGAGCCGGTCAACAGTCCTGGGGGAATGTTAGTCGCATGGAGATGCTCAGGTGCTGGTGTTCAAGGGAGGCCTGGGCTGTCTTACCATTTTTTATGATTTCCCCTATAAACACGCCAATCTGTACGACAGAAAAGACGTAGCAGACCCATGGAATCCTCGTCTTGTCTGCACCGAGCATACCCAATTCTCCGACTCGAATGCCCTTCTTCTTCTTCTTTCTCGGTTGTGTTTGTCCCGCCGTGCCCAACTCCGATGCATCGTAGATGTGATCCGTCACATCGCCATTCTTGGCCGTTCGATCGCGCAACGGTATGTCGTGCTCGCGAGGCCCTGCGCCAGAATAGCTCGTATCTGGTTGATTGTCTCGATTTGGTAGATTGTTGGCGCGACTCGTCGCGTAGGTGTCGTCGAATACAGTGGCGAAGGGTGATGAGCTCGCGGCATGAGATTGTTGTAGATGGTTCTTGCTACTATTGCTACTGCTGCTGCCTGCGCCATACGACGGTTGCCGGTCCAGATGCTGATCTGGTGTCGAATAATTGCCGCCGTACAGATATGGAGTCGCGGAGGGCTGAACAGGGGCGTTGGCATCGAAACCCGGGGGACCGGTACCGCCGTAGTAGGAATTGCTGGGCGCCATAATAGGCAAGCCGCAGGCGAGAGGCGGGAGACGGGGAAGTGAAGTCTTTCGTATGAGATGTATGGAGGCCGGGTGACAGTACAGCGCGGTTGAAATGAATCAAGGCTGGTGGCTGCGAAACGAGCGTTTGATGTTGAAGTAAAGAGGGAGCTGGTGCAAAGGGTCCAAAGTCAAAGAAGCATGGCGTAGCGTCAGGCGTAGCGTCAGGCACAGCCGCTTTCGAACGGTAATAAAGGCGGCTGTGTTCGAAGTTCGAACTTCGAGTGAAAACATAGTGGCTGAGACTGGACTGGGGCCAATGGGGCCAATGACGTGTCGTGAGTCGTGACTTTGTCTGCTCTGCCCACTGCCCAGTCCCAGTGCCCAGGCAGGCTCCAGCCGACCGGCGACGTCACAAAAGCCCGAATGTGCTTCAGCCACACATCCGGTTGGCTCCCTTCTTCCGTTCAATCAATCAACCAACGCAAGCCTTCGTCTGCCTCCTTTTCTCCTTGTCACTTGTTGCATTCGCCTCTCTTCCCTTCTTCCTATATTGCCATCAAGCGTTGTTGTCCCGGCGGTAAGTATAATAAACCTGATCTCCCTCTGTCCGTCTCTGCCTGAAACGCCTTGAACCAGAACTTACAGACGCAAGCGACCCCAGCTGCCATGTGTTCGGTCTGCCCGCTGCACTGCTTCCAACTTTGCTAAAAATAGTAAACCGGTGCAGACGGCTCAGCCTTCTGCATTATGCATATACGTATGTCCTGCACACTCTAAATTTTCCGCAGTAAGTACCACTACATAGTATGGTACTCGTGAAAGCAGGATGACGTGATGGCTCCGCCTTCCAGGTAAGGTGAGTTATTCAGTGTCATCAGGTCTGAGGTGCCATTGAAGATTTATATATATCTACATACAACGACATCAGCTCTTCCGCTCTGTATGTCGTCGCATGACTCGCGAGAAGATCCCCTCCGAGCAGCTTTGGCATAAAAAGCCGAGTCGGCGCGTTGAATTGACGGATTTGGCGGCGTGCGCAGAACTATATCGCCCTCCCATTTCACGCAACAAGTCAAAAAGACAGCGCATTCCGCATCAAAGCGTTCGCGACGCCGATGCAACGAATTCATTCATCTTTCCGCCAAATCTGCGTGCTTGAGAATTTGAGCTCTTTTAACGAATGCACCTCGAACGAGCTGAGGCCATGAACACTTTCGAATCATTCGAATGTGTCGTTGTGTATCTCGGCATCAAGTCTCGTGCAGTTGTTCTTGGCAGAGTTGGCACCGAGTGCAGCTCAATGCGAGGAGTGCTAAACCCTACATATTACCATGTGTCTGATCGGCATGTGCGGGGTTTCACGTTACAGGAAGCGAGGCTGACGCGGGCAGTCTCCAGGCCTCTTCATGCCATCGGAAAGCTGTTGCGACGGACTTGCATTCTAATCATTGCAGGTAGACTGAGAATGATTCGAATGCTACGGCGGTGACTTGGTGTTGCTGTCCAGAAAGAGCTGTGAGGATGTATATAGTGCGTGGGACCACGGGAGTCTCTATTTCTTATAGAGGTAGGTACAAGACGGCGGAGCTGGCACAGAGTCACGAGCTGCTTTCCATACAGAAAAGCCGAACCAAAATGCAGATTTCGAAAGGTTGTTGGAGAAGCAAAGGTAACTACTCCGTTCCCACAACTAGACTTTTAGGCTGGATGGGTGTATGAAAGCTTGGATGTAGGAGCAAAGATGACATGGGTGCATGAGACTTCATGATGCACTAGGAGAGAGATGATACAAGATGCTCCCAGTCTGACTCCCAAAGCACCAACATCGGATCCTGCACTTCGGTATATTCTTATTCAACCAATTTCCAACTTTGTCGCCCAAATGTCAGACCACGCTCAAATCTCGATCGAGAATTGGCATATTCACGATTTCTCCCCATCTCTTAAAGCGTTGTCCCATCCTCTCGTGAAACCTCCAGCTTCACACTGTACACATCAACCTGCCCTACAATGGCACCCATCAAACGACTCGCACTTTCTCGCACTGCTTTCCATCCAAGTGAGCACCGTAACGTCCCCCCGGGCCCCCTTCTCTCGTTTCTCAAAAGAAACCAGAGGATTGTCCCTTACACGCAGGTATTTCGCGCAGTCGAGCAAGTCCACAGCCAAATCCACAAGCTGAACCCTCGCTGGCTGCTGAAGGCTCCGAGGGCTCCGATCATGTCCGATGGAAGGAGCGAGTTGAATAGGCGTGACAATGGAAACGTAAAACTCATCAACTGGAATGATTACAACTGCTGAAGTCCCACGGGTGGGGGGGCGTGAGGACAGGCAAAGACTCCGCGATAGTGGAGGGTATGTTCATGAGACTTATGTAGTACACGCTAGAGATTTCTGTCTAGCCTTGGCAGTAGATCCTTTACCGGAATTACCGGCCTGTTGACCTGTCCAAAGTTGTACGTTCGTCTAGGCGTTTTGCTTTCGGAGTCCGCAGGGCCTCTTCTTTGGCCTTTCGTCCGTAAAGCCACATTGGATCAGTCGCAGGCCTGTGTTGAAAGTTTGAAATTCCCTAAGAGAAGGAATCGAGGCAAGAATCCGTTCGTCTGGAATGAGTTGTCCGTGTAGAGGTTTTTGCGCGGTGGACCCGAGGGAAGACACATAGCTTCAGTCATCCCGTACACGTCCTATATTGTTGCGAATGATTGAGTCTGCGGTGTTATCCAGCTTGTGGCAACGACGACGGCGGACGGGCGACGGGCGACGGCCAACATAGTCTATTGACACAAGTAAAAATACAATCGAGTTTGTGGTACAGATAAATGGAATGAAAATGCTTCACGTGAAATATTCGGTTGGCTGGTTTGCTGGTGCTGCTTCATCCACACGGCGCCGTCTTCTCCCCCCCCTCTCCTCTTCTCTCCTGTCTTCTCATCTCATTTCCTCTCTCTCCCCTCCAAAGGCGATGGTGCCTCCCCATCCTTCTTTCCCTCCGGATCCTTCTTCGCATAATTCCCAGACCACACCTCCGCAATCTGATCCATGATAATACCACTGAACCCTTTCCCCTCCTCCAGACTCTTCCGATGTTCCGCATCCCGTTTCTCTTGCCAGTCATCCGTCTCGCCACCCATCCAGATATCCTTCAGCAGACCCGTCGTCTTAGTCTTCTCGGCATGGTCTCGTTCCCTCTGCTCCTTTAGCAACTGCCTTGTTCGTTGGGCGCCCTCGGGGAGCGTGTTGTCGAAGGCGGATCCGACGCGGTTCCCGAAGCGTGAATAGAGGGAGTGGCCTGTGTATTCCTGGGCGAGGTGGTTGGTGGAAAGGGAGAAGGTGCCCGCGAGGATAAGGAATCGGAAGTCGAATTTGCGGGGGGGTAATAGCATGGCGAGAGGTGCGATGACGGTTCCTGCGAAGGCTAGATTGCGAAAGACATGGCTTCTTTGCGGTGGGAGGGGTGCCGTGCCGGACTGATCTTGCGACATGGCTGTGTTGGTGGTCGGCTGCGAGCCGCTGGTCGCCTTGTAGGTGCTTTGATAGTGTGTTCGAGGTAGTCTCTAGATGTCGGTTGGAAGGACGTGCGCGAGTGAATGGCGGGCCGTCACTTGAGGACGAAAAGAAGCGGAAGCTGATGCTGCGTGACCCGTAGGTTTCGCTGTGGCGCGCCTGTTCTGCTGATGCCGTGATGTTGTTGAGTTTTTGGTGCGTTGGGTTTGGTGATGTGTGTCAATTCTGTTGATGCTGCGTTTCGCTGATGCTGCATTGCATGACGCGTTTTGATTTTTTTCGGGTCCACCGCATGGCCGCGCTATCTCCGGGCGGCAAATGCACATCGCATCATCGCACAACATTTGTGGTCCAACCTATTCTATACCTTCGAATTCTAGCCAGACGTGCAGAGAAGAAGAATTGATATAAAACGAGCATAATAACTATGCATAATACTGTCTGGTGAGTAATCTTTTGCTGTCCAAGGAGTAATACTCTATATAAAAGCACACATGAACATCATGAGAAAAATACAGATACAAAAACCTAAACAACGTCTTTCAGGTATAACAAAATCATCACACCTCACACAGGCGGCAACTCATCCCTACAAATCGGACACTGCAGCCTAAACCGCAACCAGCTCTCCAAACAAGCAGTATGAAAAATATGCCTACACGGCGTAACCATGTACATCCGCCGAGCAAACACCCCCGAAATAGCTGAAGAAGGGGAATGAGAAGTAGAAGAACGTGGCGACGCATTAGACGCCTGTTGCTGCCCAGCTCTTATGACGGGCACTTGTAGAACTTCCCGGCATATAGCACAGTCAATACTCCGTAGAGCACTCGTGCCACTATCCTTTTCGGACGGGCTACCGCTATTGATGCTGCCATTCCTGTCCATCGTGGCGGTGCGCTCTTCGGGGACCCCCACAAGGCCAATGGGCAGACCGCCTGCTTCGATGTTATCCTCCCGCAAGACGGGATGGTAGTCCCATGCGTCGGGCGTCCAGGCGAGAGGAATACCCAGGCGCGGACTGATGATGTGCTGCGCGGCAAGGACCACGACTTGCAGCCACAGCCATGCGGTCAGGGCCATGAACGCGCGCGAGTCCGTGTTTGCGTAGAGAAAGTTGTCCTGCTTGATCCAGAAGTAGGCGATGGGGAGGAGGCGCAGGAGGGACTGGCCCGCGATGAAGGGCCAGGTGAGTGCGCGGCGGCAGTTGCGGAGAGTGTTGCGGTAGATTTGAGGCACCCAGAAGGAGAGGTAGATGAAGGCACAGGCGTTGAGGAAGAGAGATCGCGGGAGCGGGTACCAGGTTGAGGACGAGATGGCGAGAAAGGAGATGCAGAGAGATAAGAGGATGAAGCGGCCGATGATGGCTTGGAAAGTGAGCTGTTGGGTGGGAGCAGAGGAGGGGCCGGCCGCGGATGCCATGGGTACGGCTGAGGCGGAGTCTGCGATTTCGGCAGACACGTCTTGATCGGAGGGGACGATGATGTCGGGCGTGGGAGTGGGAGTGAGAGAGGCGGTCACGGGCCCGGGGCGGAGGATGGAGTCCGCATTACGAGGAGGAGGAGGTCGAGGAGGGGGAGGCCGAGGAGGGCGAGGAGAAGAGCGAGGAGGCGATGGCGTCGAGGGATTGGGTGCCCGCACCGTGGAGGACGGCTGCGTCTGGCGCAACCGGCTTTCTGGGAGCTGCACCTCGTGTATCTTGGCAAGAAAGCTCCCTCCGATGGTCATGCTGAGAAAGGCAGCGAACATGAGGGCCAGCGTGGGGAGAAAGGTGGCCGCCGCCGAGGAAACCCACGTGGCGGCCGCGGTAAACGTCATGCCATCGACAATGACCATGATGCTGATGGTGCCGAAGCTGACGCGTCCCATGGTCGACGGCGTAAAAGATTCCTTCATCTGGTCCCTCAGCAGGCCGACTTGGCCAAATACCACGAGCGCATAGAGCAGCAGCCATGTCTTGATCTGGTGCGTGAGGACTTCCTTCGTTGCGCCGACCAGATGAACGCCCTCGCTGGGCGGGAAGTCTGGACTCCCCTTGGTTTCGAGGAAGAAGGCGCAGTCGGGCGAGTATATGACGGCCGACATCTGAAGCTTCGGAATCTCGGGGATGGGCGCCCCAATGGGAGACTGCAGTTCGGCTTCAATCGCCTCGATGGTGTCTTGCATGTCGAGCAGGGGCACGGGCTGGCCGCTGTTGTCGTACTTCTGCGGCAGCGGCGGGTGGATCTGGGCGTAGAGGATATACTCGCAGTGCGGCGACGGATACGTAGTATAAAGAGGGTTCTCGACGTCCGAGTTCCAGGGCATCTGCTGGTCCGCGGAGGCGTGCTTCTCCTTGCGCCGAATCACGCGCGCCAGCGACTGGTTAAGCAGCGTCTGGCTCGATTGGAAGAAGTCCGGGCCCGGGGACAGGTGAGGCAGCGCAAAGATGCCTTCGAACTTCTCGCTCGTGGTCGTCATGAGAATCACGCCTTGCCGCGGCCAATGCACTCCCCACAACTTCATTTCCCAGTTAAGACCGGAACCCGTCGTGTCCTCGATGGTGGCTGCGGCGCGCACGCTGCGAATAGTGCCCCCCGACAGAGGCGCCCTATCGATGGGCAACTGCTCGTAATGATGAAGCGTCTTGTTCCCGTTCAGGCGCAGCATCATCTTGCCGGAGTCACCCGTGACGTTCCTCGCCCATTCCACCTTGTGTCCGACCCATTCGACATGCGGCACGCTTCGCGTCAAGTTGTAGCTGTCGAAGCCTCGGGTCGCAGAGCCTGGGCGACGCACCCAATCGCCATGAACAGTGCCCGAAGCATTCGTCCACATGGCCTCTCCGAGCCCGGCATCCCAGAGCTGTTGTCCGTCGACAGGCGGCACGGCATGTCTGCTCAGCCTGAGGCCCTTTTGTCGAAATACCTCCAGATCGTCCCAAGCAAACCCGTCGCGCTCCCGAAACCCCGTCAGGTTCAAGAACTTGGCCGTCGAGACTTCGCCATTGTCGGACGTGGAGTTACGCGGGGAAAAGTCGCCCCATGTGGTCGCGTTCAGGATGCCAAGGGCCTCTCGATATCGCGATACTCGGTCGGCGGCTACATCGGACGGGGCGAGCGACTGGCCCCGGGAATCGCCCTCTGGGAAGAGAAGCCAGATCAAGACGAGAATGAAGAGAAACAGGCCGGCTGGATTCTGGACCTGGGGCATTCTGCGCCGCCGTCATGTGCCGCCGATGAAAGACAGGCGGAGGACGAGGACGGCGGAATATGGGCGACGTTGGCGATCGTGAGTGCATCCAAGACGTCGCGAAGTCACCAGATGGTGCTGCCGGAGGTAGGTATTTACCTAGGTAGGTAGTGACGCATCACGCAAGGCAAGAACGTTCCTAGCGCCTGCTCTTCCCTGCAGGCTGCCAATCTAGGTACTCCACCCCGAGCTCCAAGCGTCTGCGCCGTCCAATGGCCAAGACCAACCGCGTAGGTAACCTCATCTCCAACATGGCGCAAGACTCAAGTACAACTCAGCACAAGTAATCAAATTACAGTACGCCGCATTATCCTCATCCCTCAAACGCATCAATTTCAAAGCCACCGTACCCTACACTTTTTCGCTCTTTTCTCGCATCCAGCCTGACTCGGGCTCCCAAAATGGACTCCCCTTCGCCTAACAAACCAAGTGTGCGTTATCCCATCATGCCATCGTGAACTTGAAGCAGCTGCTTTGCTCTCCCACGACTTACCAGAGGAACGGAGCCTTCACAAGACTTGCACTACACATGACTCGCCCCCAGATATCTCACATGCGACTTTTTACGTCTATCTATCCTGTGACACATAAGAATCGAAAGTTCAAATTCTAATGCTGCCCAAATTGCTGTCATAGGTCCCTGAAAGTTCAAGTCCGGATGTCTCTGCCGCGGTGGAGGATCTTTTAAACACATTGTCCAACAAGTTCGCGAGCGTGTCTTCAGAGATATTTGCCAAGAGTAAGTTGTATTTGACGCTTTCTTCGTCGTGTTTATTTTATCTTCCTTTTTCACTCTTGAGGCCGCTGCGCTTTTTGCGATCAGAACAAAGGGCGGATACCTGGTGCAGTGTGTGCTGATTATATGCGTAGTGGATGATATGTCTCGTAGGCTCGAGAATCTAGAGGCTGCTCTACAGGCAGGGAAAGATAAGGAAGCATCAAAGTCATAGAATCTTCGGAGGCTTACTGGGAGTCGGGCCGTAAGTCATTGGACGTGGTGCAACGGAGACGGGAATTGTTGCGTTTCGCTTCATCTCCCCTTTTTGCAAAGGACAAACTTCGCAATCGATACACATGTACCCATTATTTCAGCTCAGTCGTGTCACATGATGTCCAATCATGTCAGCTCAGTCTGTTCAGCTACATAAGCAGAAGTTTTTTGCTACCAAATACTCGCATGCTTCTCAAACATCACACATTGGCCCATGTACAATTTTTGGGCGCTCATGCTCCACGCCAAAGGCACTGGCTCATAAACGTCTAGGAATCGACCTGTTGGTGATTCTATAACTCGTCCTTCAGCTCCTCGGCCTTCTCTGCGGCCTTCTGGGCGAAACGACGGAGGATGTTGGTCTTGCTATGAATCTCGTCCCGCTTAGAAGGGGCAAGGCCGCCCTCGGTTAAGATGCCCTCCAGTCGAGCAAGCTCCTTGGCGGCGTAGTTATCGCTGGCGCTGAGCTTATCAAAAACGCGGACGTAGTATTTGGCGTACTGGTACTTGGCTTCCTCGCTATACTCGCCGGCGGCCTTCTTGACCTCGGCGGCAATGTCCTCCATTTTGGCGCCGCCCGTGAACCTGGTCACCAACGAATCTAGTGCATCAATGGTGCCGGCAATGGCGTCCAGTCCACCTCCGACAACGCGGTGCGTGCCCGCCTTTTTATTGACGAACTCGAGGAAAGATTCCTCTGTGCGTTCACCGGAGTAGGCTTCGCCTTCCTTGCTGCCTGCGGGGAACCACTTAATGGTAGGGTACGAGGAAACTCCGTTCTCCTTGGCGACAGCTTTGCTATTGGCAGCTTCGGCGTCAACCTTGGCAATGACCACGTTCTTGTCACCGGAAAAGTCCAGCGCAACGCTCTCGAAAACAGGGGCCAAGGTCTTGCAGTCTTTGGTGCGACATGATGTCGTTAGTCTTTAATCAAATGGTGAGACCTGGATGGGACACTTACGTCCGCACCAAGGAGCAGTAAATGCAACCAGCACGTTTTTGTCGCTTCCAATCGTCTCCGCAAAGGTTTCGTCTGTGAGCATGACAATCTCACTGGGCATTTCCAGCTTCTTCTTGGGCTTGACGCCTGTCTTTTTAGCAATAAAAGCCGACAGGCTCTCCAGGTCACGACCAGATTTGTAATCCTCGGGCTTGTCGGATTTTCCGTCAAAGTATTTCAAAGTAGGGAAGCCCTGGACGCCGAAGCGCTTCCCAAGAGCTCGCTCGGCATCGGCATCGACTTTGGCAATCTGAACTTTGCTTTTGGCATACTCAAAGGCGCTCGCAAGTTCCTCGTAGACTGGAGCAAGAGTCTTGCAATGGCCGCACCAGGGAGCGAAGAACTCAACAAGTGTGGGCTTTCCAGACTTGAGAACCACTTGATCAAAGTTGGCGGGAGTGAGATCGATGACAGCCGATCCGGCAGCCGCAACGGCGGTCAAAGTGGCGAGCACGAAGCTCTTGAGCATGACCATGATGGGCGGATCAGTCCTGTTCGCGAACGAAGTCAGTTACATTACATCGAATTTGGTGTCACATCACATGTAAAGATACTGACAGGCGCGTTAACAATGATGATGACAATAGCGGGAAAATGATCTGTCAATTGATGATGCTAGAGTGTAAGGCCAGACTTGACGCAAATGACGGAGCTCCCATCCGAACGGGACATCCGAACGAGACAAGTGCATTGAGACGCAGCTTCGCCCCACGCTAGCTTCCGCCATCCAGTGCTGCCGCTATTGGCGAAGGCACCGGGGCCATGAATCCACTTCAGCTCACGTGAGGATAAGATAGCCCGGCTGACGAATTTTTCCAGGCCCCTCTTGCACGTGACTTCTCCCATCGTAGTCCACCGGGGCTGGCAACCCTCCAATCGCCAGCGAGCACGGAATCCCACCGGTGCGAGTATTGTGCGAAATCGTGATAATATCCTTCCAACCCTTCCTCGGCGGCGCCCCTCTTACCACGACAGAGCCTATTCCAGTCATCACAAACCATCGCCATCATGTCTCACGAAAGTGTCTGGAACTCGCGCCCCCGTAACTACGGCAAGGGCTCTCGCAGCTGGTACGAATAAAGTCCATTCTTGAGTCGCTAAAACTCGACCTCCCCCTGGGCCTGAAGACATATTCGTGCACTCATTTCGGTCGTGAGAATTGCCGACACGAAGCGAAGAAAACGGAGCGACGATTCGATAACTTGGGCGAGTGTCCTGGAAAGATGTCAAATCTCCTCCTGCCTCGGGAAATGGCTCGAAAATATGTCACAGGCCAGTGAACAAGCAAGAAAGAGAACGTTTGCTAACATCTACGCCTTGGAATAGCCGCGTCTGCAAGCACACCGCCGGTCTTATCCGCAAGTATGACCTCAACCTGTGCCGTCAGTGCTTCCGTGAGAAGTCCAAGGACATCGGCTTCGTCAAGGTAAGCGCTATCCCAGTCGACCAACCCTCCACAATAAGCATTGTCATTTGTTTGCAATCGCTTCCGACATGCCCTCTCACGACCAGTCGATCCATCTTTATCCCCTCTTCTACCTACATTCGCTGACTCTTTGCAGCACCGATAAATCATTTCCATCCTCATGACAACGAAAAACACGCCTCAACCTTCCAAGCTCTTTCTCCCGAGCTGTCGCATCTTCTCGTGGTCAAAGACAACAAAAGGAACGACAACGCAACAACGACAAATCTTGGGAGGTGAGGGGAAAATGGATATGCTGGGATTCTGAGATTTGGGCATTTGGGTCGGGCTTATGCGCCCTCAGGCCGAAAGGAAGATATTTCAGGGGGAACAACAACGGCCGCTTGGAACCGGCGTTTTTTTTACGGTTTGCTTGGTTTTCAGGAAGATGGGTGCGTCTTGACAAAACATCTGAGGATAGACAAATAAGAAACTTGTTTGGACCTTGACGTGCGTTTGATGTGTGAAGACTCGAAGGCGTGATGATACGAATTCGCGGCGGTGAGGAAGGTGCCGCTTTTTGCGTATGAACAGATAAGCGTGAACTTTGCATCGTGTGGCAATTTGGACGAGATAGGCTTTTCGTTTATCATGCTTCCACCGGTCGTTTCTAGAGCATGGTTAGCAGATACAATCACACGACCATCGCGATTCCAGACTGGTCGCCGACCCTTGGCGCGCCATTATGAGCCGGGTTCTCATGCCAACGTACCTAAATACGTATGTACTTCACAAATCACGAAACTTTGAAACGACGTGAGTGAGTGTTGGTGTACACATTGTCACGCCTGAGTGTCATCTGTGTATGGAGGCCATAGTTGTGTCTATTCCTACTCCTTTCTTAAAAAAAAAAAAAATTGTAAAAACAGGTGCGACTAAAATACATGATTCAGGACATTGGGAAGAACAGAAGTGGGGAGGTTGCCAGTTCCCATCATGGAAATATACAAAGGGAGCTATAGAAAGCCCATTACAACATTACTCCATTACATCTAACACTCGGAATGCTTTGAAAAAAAGGCTCCTCTTTTGATGGTCCTTGATTCGATTTTCTTCTTCTTTATTCCTCACGCCTATCCATCTCGCGGATTCGTTTATCGTTTCGTGTAAAACCCTGGTTCAAGTCTACTTCATGATACGAGTGATGAGACCAGTAGCCACGGTCCTGCCACCCTCACGAATGTTGAAACGCTGACCAGTTTCAACTGCGTTGGGGTAAGTCAAGGTGACAACCATCTCGACATTGTCGCCAGGCATGACCATCTTGCTAGAGGCATCTTCTGTGCCTTCGGGGAAGGTCAGGTCGACGGACTCGTCAGAGGTACGGAGGTAAAGCTGAGGGCGGTAGTGCTCCTGGAAGCCAGTGTGACGACCACCTTCTTCCTTGGTGAGAACGTAAAGAGAGGCAAGGAACTGGGTGTGCGCCTTGACGGTACCGGGCTTGCAGACAACCATGCCACGGCGGAGATCCTCACGACGGATACCACGGACGAGGAGGCCAGAGTTATCACCGGCCTGGGATTGATCGCAAGACTTCTTGAATGTCTCAATGTCAGTGACCTTGGACTTGATGACCTCAGAGCCCTTGCCAATGATTTCGATTTCCTCCTCACGCTTCAGGATACCACGCTCAACACGGCCGGAAACAACGGTGCCACGGCCAGAGATGGAGAAGACATCCTCGACGGACATGAGGAAAGGCTTGTCCAGGCTACGCTCGGGAGTGGGGATCCATTCGTCCACTGCCTTCATGAGCTCATCGATCTTGTTGTTGCCAATCTCGGGCTTCTGGTTGTTCAGGGCGCACAAAGCAGAGCCCATGATGACGGGGGTGTCATCGCCCTCGAAGCCGTAGGTGCTGAGGAGTTCACGCATCTCCATCTCGACGAGCTCCAACATCTCAGGGTCATCAATGGTGTCGACCTTGTTGACGAAGACAACAATTCGCTGCACACCGACCTGACGCGCAAGCAACAAGTGCTCTCGGGTCTGGGGCATTTGACCGTCAGAAGCTGCCACGACGATAATGGCACCATCCATGTTGGCAGCACCAGTAATCATGTTCTTGATGTAATCGGCGTGACCAGGGCAGTCAACGTGGGAGTAGTGGCGTTCGTCGGTTGAGTACTCGATGTGAGCAGTGGCGATGGTGATACCTCGCTTTCGCTCTTCGGGGGCCTTGTCGATGGAACCGTAGTCGAGAAAGTTGGCAAGGCCCTTCTCGGACTGTCGCTTGGTAATGGCGGCCGAAAGAGTGGTCTACCGACACAATATGTTAGTTAGCTACCTTTTAACCCGCTGACTGTGGAGGATGCCCTGCGAACCTTTCCATGATCGACGTGTCCAATTGTTCCAATGTTTACGTGAGGCTTTGTGCGCTCAAAGACGGCGTATGATCGGTAGAGGTTAAGCATGCCAGCAGCGGCCTGAGGCTTGAGGGCCGACTGGAGGGGATTCACGCGGCCGCCACGCAGGCCCTGCCGCGCGGTCCGCAAAAACGGCGCAACGGATCTGAAAGCTGACGACATTTTGTGTAGACGCTCTGATAATCAAATAAAACAAACAAGACACAAATCGATGGGCAGAGGGAAACGAAGGCGCCGTTGGGGGATGGTGGTTGCAGATGTCCTGCTGGGTCACTTCAAGAAACGTCCTTCGAAATTTTTATGAGCCGCCAGCACAGTTTGTTGTCAGCGACCCACGACTTGACAGGGTACCTATGTACCTAGGTAACTCTACCTGTCTGCGATCGCCCGATGCGTGATGGTGGGTCACGTGAGCGCGTGGCATTGCGTCGATGAAAGCAACGTCGAGACTCGATGCAGTCAGTCATTGTTCCTTCTAAACAACTAGCTGTCTGTTTACTTCATCTCTACGATGCCAATTCCAGATTTTCCGTCTTTTCATATACACACAAAATGTGAAAGAAACGCCTAAAACGCCTTACCTGTCGTCAACTCATGCGTAAATCCCGCACAATGCCCAATCCCAGATGATGCAATGGATTTCGTTCCGTTTGAAATGCCTTCGCATCCCTCCGCGTATGGAGAGATGCCATTTGGATCTTTTTACGTTCGTCTGCGCTTGTTAAAAATAAAGTCACTGAAATCAGCTTCATACCAAATCGCTAGAAAACAACGCCAAGCTTGAATCCAGTCCATGAAATTCGTGCCGCCACGATGCCCGTGGTGCCGACGAGCATGAAGGTTCCGGCAAAAGCCTTCAAGCCATTTGCACCACCCGATCCCTGTAGGATGGCTCCAGCAATAGGAGATGTGATCAGGCCGCCTACGGAGCCGAACAACTGACTGACGCCGTTCCTGTAGCCAACTTCCTCAAGAGGTGATATCCTGGCTACGAGTGCGGCCATGAGAGCAACATAGGCACCCGAGAAGAGACCGAACAAAACGCAGAAAGCAACAGTGGCCGCGTCGTGGCCTCCACCAGGAATCCAGACCGCCATCACGCAGATGCCCGCACCGTAACAGGCGAGTGAGAAGATATTGAAGAGGCCGAACCTATCAGCGAGAAAGCCAGATGCCGCACGGCCAACCAGACTAGAGAGACGTGTTAGCGACGGTGAGAGAATCAACAGCGCCAGCGAGTCAACATGTTTTAGGCCTTACCTTGCACCGTTGTAGATGGAAATTAGATTTTGCGCCAAAGATTCTCTCATCCCCTCTGTTTTGGCGACGGTAGGAATGAAGTTAATTGGAGTATAGAGGCCAAGCGGTATCAAGGCTAGACCAACGAGCAAGAAAAGAAAAGTGCTCTCATGGAACGGGCGAGCCAAGAGCCCTCTCGAGAGCGGCTGCCGCCCATATACATGTCGAGACCGAATCGCAAAGTTGGCCACGACAAGTAGTGCCAGTATGATGAAGGCAGCAGTCCTCATGGCCCAACCATAGCCCACGCTCCGGATGAGATGGCTCAGCATGATGGGGAATACAACACCACCCAGACTAGACCCCGTCGCAAAGATGCCGAACGCCGTTCCACGCCGCTTCTTGAACCAGCCACTGACCGTTCCAATGGCGGCCAGGAAAATGGCCGACACACCAAGCGCGCTACAGAGGCCCTGTGAGAGCATGAATTGGTAATACTTGGACGAGAGAGACGCCATGAAAAGACCAAAGACGTGTAGAAATGAGCCTCCGACCATGAGGGGCCGTGGCCCGTAGTTGTCAAAGATCTGTCCGGTAAACGGCGACAAGAAGGACATGAGGAAGATTTGCATGGAAGGAATCCAAGCAATCTGGCTCGCAGTGTACTCCTTCAACGGCCCATTTTGATAATATTCTTGGAAAGTTCCCACACCTGACCAAGGTCTGTCAGAAGCCGCCTGGAATAGGATTATGACACTGAACTCGCCGCATAGTGTCACGGGTATGGAATAGGAAAGCTTAAGACATGTAAAAGGCAGTGATTTTGTATGACTAAGAGATGAGACGTACTATTGATCCAGCCGTAGCTACAAAATGAGACGCACCAAGCCCCGAGGACAACAAGCCAGGCATCGAATCCGCCGTCGGGGAAGTCGTCGTCGTCGTCGTCGTTGTCGTCGTCGCGGCCGGCGGCCGCAGCTGATGAGTCTGCGCCAGACGCCTCGGCATCCCGACGGGAGGTCTGACGAGAACCTTGGCGAGAGACCAGCACACCCGCTTCAGGAATCCATTCCCCTTGAGCCAGGGCAGCATCCGACTCGGCGATTTTCTGCGTACGGCGACTAGCCGTGGGCGCGAGGGCCTCTAGGCCCGAATCCGAACCCTGTGAGTCGGTAGCCGCTCCAACCTTTTCGTGATGTTTTTCCAACATATTGAAGGCTGACAGAGAGCGCTTCTCAATCCCCCTTACTATTTTGAGGATGAGACAGGAGTCACTTTTCTCCTTCTCGCCTTTTTCTCACTCCTCACTCTGGTTGATTAAGTGAACATGAAATTTGGGCAGAATGGCAGAATGGAAGGGAAAGGAGCGGTCTTAACGCCGAGAAAAGCGGAAGAGGATCCGTCCGGGGGAAGTGGCAGGGCACTAACTGATTACATACGGAGTACCTGTTATGGCGAAACGGGTCTTGGCAAATACATTATACGAATAAGCTTGTCAGAAGTCCGGGAGAATACGTAGCGTTTGTCTTCGAAATCCAGGCACGGGCGAATTTCAATTGTCTCCTCGTCTGTGCCCCCGGAGATGGTCGCGCATGATATGTAAACCGGCTCCGAACACCCTCGCTCTGCCATCTCGAGATTATGCATGTCCCGCCCTAGGTATTTAGGCCCCCTTTATCTGGTCGCCCGGAAATAGCCGGACATAAAGCGCATGTGCGTTGCCGTCGCCGACGCGGAAGTTGACGAATTTATGACTCAATACGAGTTGAGTCATACCTACATACCTATCTCTTGCCTAAGCAAGCTTATTATCCTGAATGCGCGACTCTAGACGGGATAAAGGGACTGCAATGGCTCGGCGCATACGCATAAAAATGGTTCGAAGCCACGTTCTCGCCATCGAGTCATCGACAATAGAGAAGACGGGATGAGACCCGGCCCGTGGCCGTCGTACATCAAAGCCGCCACCCGGCACGGGGCGGTGGCTGGTGCCGGATCGATGCTGTGGCTGAAATACACGATGCACCAACAACGTTTATTAATCTCCTATTCTCTTGGTTCACGGCCTTCCTTCTCACGCGACACACTCGCACGGATATTAAAAATTTGGTTATTTTTGCGCTTTGTGTCGCATCTGCCGATCCACTTACCGCGGCTTAATTTCGTGCCAAACTCAATCTCGCCGATTCACCACGCATCCCATTGAACACGCATCACGCACCACGTACATACCACGAAACGAACCAGGGGGAACTACTCTGTCTGCAAACTCGGCTCGCCCATCTTCGCATGCACACACACACACAAACACACACACAATGGACCAACAAGCCCAACAACCCCTCGGCGCCGATCAGCCCTCCCAGCTTAGCGCCTTCGCACAGCTCACCTCCCGTCTGGCAGAATACGGCTCCAATGCCACGCACAACATCTCGGAAGGCTTCAGCAGCATGACGACGCAGGGATGGATCCGCGTCATTGTCATTGCGGGGGGATACATGCTCCTGCGGCCCTACCTCCAACAGCTCGTCACCAAGGGCGCGCTGCGGAAGATGGAGGCCGACGACAAGAAAGCCCGTGAGGCGGAGGGCAGCGACGAGTTATCCCATCCGGAACTCACGCCCAACGAGTACCGCGGCATCAAGGAGAAGTTGTATGCGGATGAGCATGATAATGAGGGTGCAGACGGGACGGGCTCGGATTGGGGGCAGAAGGCGCGGGTGCGCCAGAGGCAGATGCTGAGGGAGCTGTTGGAGGAGGATGAGAGGCGGAGGGCGGCGCAGGATGAGGATGCTGATATTCAGGAATTTTTGGAGGACTGAGTTGCTAGAGCGGGATGAGGGATTGCTTGCTATGGCTTGTTATGGCAGAACTTACGAATATGGCTGACGTTTACCATGGAAGAGGAGGGATAATAGAGGGACAATAGGGGGGCATTGATACTTGGTGCATTGGGCGGCTGTTTGGTGGGCTGGTCTCACTTTTCGTGTACAGAGTAAGCATATTTGATTCTCTAGAGCCTAGAGAGTGTGAAGCGTGTAAAATCTAAACTTAATGTGGCTGCTGTAACCTGTTGTACCATCTTGTGGTTTGCACTCTCAGTTCTGACTTCTGAGTGAGAACTTTCCCGTGACATTCAGATCTGCGCCCCACCTACTAGTGTGACTACCCAATCACAAGGCTATATCATTTTCCCTTCCCGACTTCTTCGAGATTCGAATCTCGCGATCAAACTTCGTCACCACCAATCTGCCATCATCGCAACCCCCACGAAACCACAATGCAGTCCCTCACGCGCTTTGTGCGCCCGCTCTTGGCCAGCTCACTCAAGTGCACGCCTCGGTACATCAACCTCCCTCCCATTCCCTCCGTCAAACCCCTCCCTACAGAAGACCGCTAACAGCCTCCTAGTACTTTCACCACCCTCTCCCCCCTCCGGCCATCTCTCACACCGCTCCGCCGTCCCAGCAACATCCTCTCAAGTTTCACTCCTGTACCGCCTTCGACTGCCACCGAAACAGCAGACCTCGTACCTCGGAGCGCCGTTTCGTCTCATCCCGCGCTATGCGGTCAACAACTGTGCTTTGGCCCGCGAAACACCATGCAAGGGGCTTCGCGCTACGTGCAGAAGCGAAGATTGGGATTCCTCGTGCGGATGCGCAGTCGGACGGGGAGGCGCATTATCTTGAGGAGGAGACTTAAGAAGCGGAAGGAATTGGGAATGTGAGGCAGGAGAGTCTTGATATTCTTCTCGTGTTGGTGTTGGTAATGGGGATAGGGACGGCGCTATCTTTTGTTGTACATTGTACAGGGCAGGGAGGCAGATGTACAGATGCGACGTCGAGGACATAATTGTATGATACTTGGGAAAGGAGCGAGAATACGATGAGTTTTGTACCACGGCTTTGGTACCTCGGCAGGGGGTCATGATTCATGAAGAACTTGGTCATTTCTTGAAGAGGTAGCTTGTGGGATTAACACCGCGTAAGAAGGAAAGAAGCAGAATTCCTACCTTTCCCTCTTTTCTCGTTATTCGCCTCAAGGGAGAGAGAACAGACGAGAGGGGAGAGAGAATGGGTCCTTTTTCTCAGCACACGATACATAAGTCTAACCCAATAGCGCAAAACGTAATGCGCTGTCAAGGTATTCCCTCAACTGCGCTGCAGGTCATGAAGTTTGGTGCTCGAAGCGTTTGTGTGGCTCTCTGTCACGGCGGGCAGGTAATAGTTGGACTGCCTCTGGAGTCGCAGTGAAAAAGACACGCTGTACATGTGATCTTCGATTGTATACAACTATACTGCCATTTCCAATGTGAAATAAGCTCAGTTGAATCAAATTTGAGCCTTACAGCCGGTGAACGCTAACTACAGCACCCTCTAGAAATCTATGGCATGCCAATATCTAGTAAGATAGTCTTCCTGTGTGCAAATGTCATCTGAATGAAAGGTAGCTTACTAGAAGAAGAAGGAAACTCAAAGTTAGCCCAGAAACGACACTATTTGCACCCGTGTCTATTCCACATGCCCAGAAGGCCAACACAAGAACAAGGAACTACGCGTCTTTCATTTCTGCCCAGCCCTTCTGCCGTGAAAACACCCGTCATAGCAGAAAGTACAATCAAGTAATGTAACAATGCTCATTGAAAGTACTCTGAGAATCTAATATAGGTACTTGAAGAAGCCATAGAAAAGCGACACGTCCAAATCCCCGTCCTTCATCCTTCAAAATCCCTTCATCACATTCTCGCACCCCATACTCAACGCATGACAACTAACCACCAAATCATCCAGCGCATTCCCAATCCACACATTATATTCCCCATCCACCGCCGGAATGACCCAGTCCTGAAGTTCAACATCCCACACACTAAGGTCCTTTCTCGTCAAGTACAGCTCCACGATGGTGCTCTCCCCCGGAGCAAGCACCTTTGTCTTTTCAAAATCGCGAAGTTGCAGAATAGGCGTTTCGTAGCCCGCGTCCAGGGGGAATTGGACATAGGCCTGCACGGATGCTTTTCCAGCGTACTGTTTGCCGCTGTTGGTGACTGTGACGGAGAGCTTGTACGCGATATCCCAGAGAGCAGGGTTGCCACCCTCGCCGCCTCCAGCACGGGGACCGGGCTTCTGGGTGGTGGAGTAGCCGTCCGGGTAGGGATACTTGTCGGGGCCGGCGGCGATCTTGGCAGCGGCGTCGGCATCTCGGGCCGAGAGCCACGAGTAAATGTAACGCCAGCGTTTGCGGAATCCTGCGGGGGCGACTGCCTCGCTTGCGGGAGGGATGGCTTGGGTGTAGGACAAGAGGCCGGCCTTGGGGGGTCGTGGGGGCGGTGTCCTGGTCATTTGGGTCACTTTGGTGATGGAGCTGTTGGAGTAGGCGAACGTGGTGTAGCTGAGGCCGTGGCCAAAGGCAAAACGAGGCTCGATTCCGTTCTTTTGCAGCCATCGGTAGTCAATGTAGAGACCCTCCGTGTAGGTATCCTGACCCTGGGTCAGGTAGGCCTTGTCGATCAGCTCCGTGACGCTCTTGGGCATGTCGTCTTCTTTCTTGGTGATGGAGTAGGGCAAGTGGCCGCTTGGTGAGACGTCGCCAAAGATGACCTCGGCGAGGGATCTTCCTGCCTCCTGGCCCGGCAAGTGTGCAATGAGGACCGATTTGACAGAGGGGAGGGTAATCCACTGTTCGAGAATCATGGGTCCGACGGTATGGGCCACGACGACGACATTTTTGTACTTGGCGGCGGCGTCTTGTACCAGCTTATCGCCGTTGTGCCAAGCAAAAAGGCCCGATGCATCTCTGTCGCCGTGATTGCCCTCAACAGTGTACTGATTCTCGCCAGAATCTGACGTGATGAAGACAAAGGCAACGTCATCGTCCGTCGAAGGATCGATGGCGCCTGGAAACGAGTCGGAATTGTAAAACTTGACATCTTTGGCGCGTGCTTGGATGGCAGTGATGGGGTCGTCCAGATACATGTAATCGACGGTGCCGGATCCCCACCCTTGTCCAAGGGTGCCTTTGTTGCACTTTCGATCGGCGCAAGCGTTTGGGCCATCTTCGTTGGTTTTGGCTCCGGTGCCGAAAACCTTGATCGGTCTCGATGCGTTGAGAGGTAGCAGATGATCAGTGTTCTTGAGGAGAGTGATGGCGTCCTGGGCAACTTGGCGCGCGATGACATCGTGATCGGCTTGAACGGGTACGAATTGGTTCACAACCCGGATGGGCGTGTCTGGGAAGGCAGCTGGGTACAAGAATCCCTTCTCCTTCTTTGTGTTGGTATCGAAATTTGTTTCCGGGAAGTCCTTGTCTTGTCCCATTTGATACCAAGCGGCTACGACGCGAGTGGCCATGTCGTTCAGCCGGTCCATCGGGACCGAGCCATTGAGAACAGATCTGCTGAGCTCATACATCCAATAGGCGTGGCCAGTTATTATAGGAATCTGGGTGTCCCCAGGCATATCCATGTCCAACCCAGCAAGAGCTGAGCCCACGCCAGACATGTGCGCAAGCCAGTCGGACATGACAAATCCCTGAAAGCCCAGCTCGTCCTTGAGAAGTCCATTGATGAGGTACGGATGCTGACTGCAGGCAGTTCCGTTGACCTATACGTTTGTTTTGGCTGTCAGCGTCCTGTTTCTCTCTCTCTCTCTCTCTCTCTCTCTGGCGAGCGCGCGCAAATCAGGATCTTCTGAGTTATCCTTGTCAAGGTACCTACAGCATTATACGCAGTCATGGCGGCCCCAACTCCGGCTCGGACAGCCTCAGCGAACGGCCACGCATAGAGCTCATGCAAGACCCGATCATCTGTTGGCCATGATCAAATTAGAGACGTTGATGGAGCAAAAGTCAAGGTAAGTCACGATGGCACCGTACCTATGTTGGAGCTATACCCGTATTGTACAGGGTTGTACATGCGATACATTTCTTGCTCATTGCCGATCCAGTGCTTGATGGTAGCAATAACGCCTTGTTCCTGCACGCCTTTGATGGTCTCGCGAGCGCCGATGGCTTGTAGGCAGGGATCGGTGCCAAAGCCTTCAAAGTTACGACCGCCCTTTGGCTTCCGGCCCATGGGCCCGACTGTTGGACCAAGCCAAACATTGACGCCTTTGCCGCGGGCTTCCTTGCCAATGGCAACGCCTCGCTGGTACATGAGCGTTTTGTCAAAGGTGGCACCTGTGGTGATGCCGCCTGGGAAAGCCGTTACATGGTCCGCTTGACGTATACCGGCCTGCCCATCGTTTATACAGAGCTGTGGAAAGCCAAGGCGAGGGGCCGAGCCAGAGTTGCCGTTGCAGTGTCTGTGTGCACATGTCAGTCAGCAAAAGGGTCGAAGCTGGGCCTTGGCTTGGATGCTGAATGGATCAACACTCACCCTGTTGTCGAGTGTTAGTATACGCAAGCAAGCCTGTGTATGATGGCGTTTCGAAGCAGCAGGAACTCACCCATGAATATACCACTGCCGGCAGTGATGTTGGTCTTTTCCGCCAGGGTCATGGAATCGACAAACGCCCTCGCTTTGCGATAGCTCTCCTGCCAGTCTTTGGTCCATCCGCCATACGGCGCCGGGTAATAGGCGGGCACATAGTACCCGTCTGGAACAGACGCTTTTGGCAGAAGATTGGGAATTGCAGCTCCTGGGCCGACGTCACTGAGAGCGATCATGACCGCAATCAGGATCGTTCGGCCAAACCCGGACACCATTGTGATGGACGATTGCACGCGTGAATGTGCTGGGTCCAACGAACGAAAGCACGAATCGAGTTGGCGAGGTTCGTGTCGCGTGAGATGTCACGTTCTGGTAAGACGAATGAAGGGAGATACGATCAAGATATACAAGACGTCGAGAGTGCATGAGGATGATCCCGCAGGTCTGCACGAGGATTCCTCTGTCGGGAAAGCCCGAAATGAAGAGACTCGCGTAGTTTATCCTGTCTCATGACGGGATCTTCAAAGGAGCACATGATCCCGTAGTAGACAACATGCTGATCTAGGATACACTGCATATCTCTGTGGCCTCCGTGCGGGATCGGCTATTACACAGTGGCAAGCTGAGGAGTTGCTGAGGGATTGCTGAAGCAGAGAGTAGCATCCTGTACTCTGTCGAGGCGTTTGACATGTCGACATGTGGCCACGGTGTCGCGGACCGCGATCCCTTGACTGGATGCAACATTGAATATTTGATGCATGTTATCGTTTATGCAAATGATGCAGGACCATGCGGTCTGGTGTTTGGTTCACTTGGTACTACTATGTACCTAGGTAGACTCGCGACGTCATTGGCCACGGATCTACTCTGTGCACACTGCATGGCCCAATATGTATGGCATCATGCATGCATGTTGATCATCAAGAAGTTAAGAACGCATCCCCATGACGGCGCATCCCGATCAGGCGCATTCCGATGCAGTGCGCTCATGGAAGGGTGACACTCAGCTCGAAAATGGGTCAATCATCCCATGTCCACGTATGTACAACATGGATGCTACTGTAGATTGTAAAAGCCATCCTGGGCGGCAATGGCGAAGGCTACCAAGACAATGAATGCCTGTCTGAATCTCATTACGCACGAGGTTGAAACAAGCTGATCCCTGAGTCGACCAATGCGGGGGCGGCTTCTCCAACTTGGCCGACTTGCGACTTCAAATCTTCGGAGGCCTCTCCATTCTCACCGTTCACGCCATGCAATGTTGGCCTTCGCTGGTTTACAATACTCGAAGCTCGAGAAAGATATCCAACTCTCTCCGATCTCACCATGTCCGCCGTCGCCCAGAAAGGGGGGTGTGATTCGTGAATGAACGAGGTCACGGTCTTGGAGCTGGCTCACCTCCCTCACGCGCAATCGCCACTTGTTCCATCCGCAGCCATCTGACTTCTCGATGTTCTTGATACGAGACATACAAGACAAGGCGTCAGCCGAATGGACTTCTGTCTCAAGAGTCAAACCCCTCTGTGGCTCGCTTCGCATTCCTCGAGAGTCGACATGTGTTTCCCTAGCTGCTTCCTAGCGCACCTCGTGGAAGCGGAAACGCCTCCGCAAAAATCTTTAGCCTTGGCGCTCTCTCGGCTCTCCTTTTGCTTTCGATCCATCGACCGACGACGAGCCATGAGCTGCCGCTGCGCAGTGGGACATCCATCGTCATGGATACATCAAGGATGTCAGCCGCCATACGGTATCGGGTCTTTAAACGTATAGCCATTATCGTATTTGCCTTTGCAGCAGCGGCCGGCATTACATTCGCCTTTTTCAGAATCGCACCCGAGAATCATATACAGCGCATAACAGAGACAGTCAAGGGCTGGGAAACTTCATTTAAATCACCCCCCAAGCTGTCCAAGTGCCGCGGCTTTCATGATGCGAACAAAACCTGGAAGGTGTCACAGCTGAAGCACCAACGCCTGCGCGATGACAAATTCACGTATGTCCCCGCGATGACCACAGTTCACATTCATCTTCGTAGAACTGACTTTCCTCTTTTCTTTGTTTTCTTTGCCAACGATAGCATTGTGATGCAGACGTACCGCCGACCGAAAGAATTAAACGAGACGCTCAATGGCTTGTTGTCGGAACAGATACCCTCTCTCTCGGAGGTGGTCGTCGTATGGAACGACTTGGAGACTCCGCCTCCCGAAAATTATACATCGCAGCACGGAGTCCCCGTTCGATTTCGACAATCACCTGTAAACAGCCTCAATCAGAAACTGTGGCCCGATCCGGCCTACCAGACGCAAGCCATCTTTCTGTCCGACGACGACATCTTCTACAAGCCGCGAGACCTTGAATTCGTCTTTCAGACCTGGCGCAAGTTTGGACGTGGCAGGATGACGGGCGGATTTGCTCGCTGTTCCATCGAAGAAGCCAATCATGAGTATAAATATTCCTTTTGTTCCACGGACGACGCACACAACAATTACAATATGATCCTATCGGGCCTGTCGTTTGCGCACATTTCTTTCTTGGACTACTACTCCTCGAATGATGCATTGGCCACCAAGGTCCGTGCTTATGTCGACCAACACTTCAATTGCGAGGATATAGCCATGAACTATTTAGTCTCGATGCTGACGGGCGAGGGACCGTTGCTTGTCAAGGGGAAAGACCCGTACGTCATGTTATCGCCCCCAAGTGGCATCAGCACTAAGCCCGGCCACCTCGAGGCTCGAACCCAGTGCCTGAACGACTTTAATAAGCTTTTTGGGTGCATGCCGTTGATTGAGGAAACGGGACACATTGAACTTGGTGTGATTCTCTCATAACGTGCTTCCCCGTCCCCCCTCATGCTACAATGCAGAGTCTCTTCCTATTGCGCCATTTTTGTTCGACAGGCGACGCCCCTCAGAATTGTTTCTTGCCCTCTTGGCTAGACGAGTACTCGTCCCTTTTCCTTTCACTTTATACCGTTACTTGTTTCTTCCCCCCACCTAGACGAATACCCATTTCCTTTCCCTTTCACCTAGACGGTCACTTGTTACTTGTTTCATTCAGCCTTGACCCAGGCCTAAGCTTCTACAAGCATACTCAACGGCTACGCAACGCCGCCACAATACTTTCAATGGGGCATAGATGCCGCGTTGATGAAAGGAATATGGGGCCACAGAAATTGCTGGCTACATGTACATACTTGATTGAGACGACAAACTGATAGACCGATAGATAGCGTTTGCGATCATTTACATACGGAGTACATACCTTCATTTCTCATTTACGGAGTAACATACGGATCGGACGCGAGGTGCATTGGAATTTGGCCGTGTGGAGACGTCTGCCCAAATCTCACTTTTTGCGATGCATCATGCACAACTTTATCGTGTATATCTCATCACACACGAAACACTTCTGTCGATGGCGCCGGCACGTGCGGCTCAACATGACCCCTGGTCCTTTTCTGCACAGAAGTGGACTTCTCCTCCTTCTTGACGCAGCGGCCAATGTGTGTCCTCCTCTGGCCGAGGGCCCGAGGATGGAACGGCACTTTCGGACAGCGCGGAGAAGGCACGTGGCGGGACAAAATGGAGTATGTACCTATGCTGGCAAGCAGAATAGGGTTTTGTGAGGTTGCTGTTTTTGTGGAAGAAACGCCCTGTGTTGATTTACGTACCTATGGCAGACTAGCTTGGCATCCTTATTTCGACACCGGTGACCGACGTTACTCACATGCTTACATATGACGCCGGAGGCACGCGACCAGAAGAGTGATTCTGAGAGTAATTTTATCGACTTTCGACAGCAGTCGGAATGTTGTTTCTTCTTCTTCATTCACATTGCTGGGGTGATGAGTTTTTCTTCAGCTTAGGTAGGTATGTACTCTGTACTCCGTATGTACCTACTTGGGGCCCGGGGAACACGGTCGTTGAGAATTTGGTCTCTCCTTGCAATTATGTAATGCCTGCCACGTACATCTGCAAAATCCGAAGACCCGACCATGCAACGTTGTAACTTGTGACTCGTGAGTAACTCCGTATGTCTACGGAGTACCTAGGCTGGGTAGATGAACAGTCAAGCACAGCATAAGCTGGCGTTCTTGCTTATTTTATCTTCTCCCGTTTTTCTCTCCTTCGTGTTCCTTTTCTTCTCTTCTTTCTCTCTTTCTCGCGTGTTCTTCTCTTCGAGGTCTGTGATAAGCAGGGCGAGTCTCGGGGTAAGTTTGGCTGGCGTGGTATGATACTAGGTAGGTATGAGGTACCTAAGGTACATACATATGTGCATCATCTTATGGGGGCGCGCATCCATGTCCTTTGCGGCATTTTGACCGACGACTCGCAGACGAAAGTGCTTGATATGATAAGTTGATAACAGAGCGGGAGGTGCGCTATTGGCTGCGTCTACGCTGGCTACATATAATACTTATATCATATGTACTACGTACAGAGTATTACGTTTGTAGTGGACTGGGGGAGTCGTCTTTATTTTGGCTTGTCATCATTGACAAACTTGCTGCAGGGACTTTGATTTGTACGGAGTAACCTCTCCAGATGTGTTATATTTTTCATGTGTAGTTCGTACTCTGTAAAAGTCTGTATCAGAGGATGAATGTACATACGGAGTATGTATGTACATACTGTCAGAAGTCAAAACAGTGGAAATGTCTTATGTATCCCGCCGACTGCATAACGCAGTACCACTCCGCACATGCCACAGAGTAAGCTTACTCCGTACTCAGTACATACATAGGTACTCCGTAGAATGCATAAAAAGTCTACATATCACGTGCGCGGAACGACAGCGCATTCTAATTGGTGGCAGCTCGAGGATTAAGCGGGTCTCACGTCTGTCCACTGGTCCAGTGTCCCGAGTCCCGACCCCACTTGCCAGTGTCCAGTGCAGCTGCTACTCCCGATTGGTCAATCGCCTTTCACGACTCACGACGGGAACTTTCAGCAGACTCTGACCAATAAGATACATATGTGGCTGATTCGAATCAGCTATGTACCTAACTACATACACTAGGTACCTATGTACATACTAACTACGTTCGAGTCGATTCTTGTTGAGCCGCCTCGCACGACCGATGCTTTGCCATGAGTCCATGACACACATTCAGCCAGCATGAACTGCTCCGCAGCTCTAGATCAAGTAACGATCTCTTTGAGGGCCCCGGAGTGACAGAAAGGTCCCTACAGTGTGTACTCTGTACTCTGTAAAATTGCTAGTAGGTGCGGCGTTACCACATCTGCCGAGATAATATGGTAGCATCGACGATCCTAATCGGGGCAACCTTGGCTTCCCAAGCTGACAGTCGACTTGCAAGTGATCCTGTCCAAAAAGCCTAGAGTCAATATCTGCAGACTGCAACACAAGCGCTATCGCATTTTGCCGTCAACTTACCAGTCCGGGCGCGTGTTGTGGGTAAAACTTGAAAGGGAAAGCACCAAGTTCTTTCCACGTACATATGTACCTCTTCTGCCCTGCTGTGCATCTATATATAATGCCGCACCACAACGACTCGCCGTATGGCGAGTACCTACCGAAACTAAATTGCGCTCGCCACCGTTCCGCATGTTCTGTGGGAGAGAAAATCCTTTTTTCCGAAAACTTCAAAACCAGGCAAGCTAGCATCCTTATAAATACAAAGTCTTCCCGCTGGAAGGGAATCAGGGTTTTGCGACGCCGTCCTTCCGCTTCTCTGCCTCTCGGCTGCCTCTTTGCGCAACAATGGGCGTTTCAAGTGTAGAAAAACAGGTGGGCGTGTGTTCAGCGCAGGACCAGCTCGGGATGACCCAGACGGATCACTTGGGGATGGAGGAATATGTGGTTGGAGGTGACCAGATTGATGCCAAAGAGGAATCAAGGATGCGTCTCAAGATCGACTTGGCGATTGTTCCACTCATCTGCCTACTTTATCGTAAGCATGCCAAAATATGGACTAAACGACAGTTGCATGGCCGAGATCAAAGACTAATCAGTGCAAATTGCGACCCTACTCGCAGTTGTCTCTTTCATCGATCGTTCCAATATCGGTACGTGTTTGCGCTCGATTCTTTCGCCGGCCTCTTGCACCTGTTGTCTGCGGAATATGCAGTAAGGTTCTAGGAGCAGAGAGTAGCTCATCGTCTCCAATCTCTCATTTTGTGCCGTCATCCATCATCACCATCATCATACAGAAAGAAAGCTCACACAATCCCGCAGGCAACGCCAAAATCGCCGGTCTTGATAAAGACCTTGGTCTTCGCGGCTTCGACTACAACGCCGCGCTCTCCGTCTTTTACATCTCCTACATTATATTTGAGATTCCCTGCAACACACTCTGCAAATACGTCGGGCCAGGATGGTTCATCCCCGCCACTACGCTCGGTTTCGGCATCCTCACCGTCTGCAATGCCTTCGTCACCGACTTTTCCACTCTGTGCGCCGTCCGCTTCTTTCTCGGCATATTCGAGGCAGGCGTCATGCCGTCGCTGGTTCTCTACCTGTCGAGATGGTATCGCCAGAACGAGTTGACCTTTCGAGTGTCACTCTTCATCGTTTCGGCTTCGCTGGCCGGTGCATTCGGTGGATTACTGGCGTCTGCGATCTCAAAACTGGAAAGTTTCGGGAGTTTACATTCATGGAGAATGATTTTTGGTATTGAGGGTATGTTTCTTTTTTCTCTTTTTTTGCTCTACCTCCTTTGTCCCCTCTCCCTCCCTCTGCAGGGGCCGCTCTCCAGAACACACAAGCCACAAAATAGAGAGAAAGAACAAGAGTAGTTAAACGAATGTGTGCAAACTATTCTCTAGGCATCGCAACCTGTGTCATTGCTTTCATCAGCTTCTTCATTCTGCCCGATCGTCCCGAAACAGCCATTTGGCTATCTCCTCGAGAAAAAGAACTCGCCTCCAGACGCCTCCAGTCCGAACGCGTAGGCACGACGGAGCTCGTGGACCAATTCAGCCGCAGCAAGATCCGCCTTGGGATCCTCAATCCAGTGGTGCTGTCCACCTCCATCATCTTCTTCTTCGACTGCATCACCGTCCATGGCGTCTCCTTCTTCCTCCCTACCATCGTCAAAGCCATTTTCCCGAAGCACACCCTCGCGAGCCAGCAACTCCTCACTGTGCCACCATACCTCGTCGGAGCCCTCGCGTGCGCGTCCACCTCGTTCGTATCATGGCGCCTGAACCGCCGTGGCATCTTCATGATTGGCTGTGCGCCCCTCGCTGTCATCGGATACGCCCTGTTCCTCGGCACGACGAATCCAAGCGTGCGCTACGGAGCCGTGTTCTTGCCGTCTCTTGGCATCTTCACCTATGGTGCTCTGACTAACTCCCACGTCGCCGCCAACGTGGTCTCCGATACGGCAAAATCGTCGGCCATTGCCACGAATGTCATGTTTGGAAACGTCGGCGGATTAATCTCCACGTGGGCGTTTGTATCGACGGACGCACCGGATTATCACGTCGGGAATGGACTGAACCTCGCCGCGCAAGCGTCCATTTGTCTCATCGCTATTGGCTTGTATATATGGATCAAGCGGGATAATAGAAGGAGAGAGACTGTGAATGCGGCCGCGGTCTTGGAGGGGAAGACTTTGCAGGAGATTCAGGACATGGACTGGAAACATCCGGACTTTCGATGGAAGATTTAGTTAGGCATTTCACATGGATATATCGTTCTTCTCTTACCTGGCCTGGTGTGACATACGATGTATGCTCCGGTGGAATCCTGTGGAAAGCCTGCTGACGTGTGAGAATGCGTCGATTCTGTGTTGTGTCTGCTTTGGAGGCTCAGGTCGCGCAAGACATCTATGGGATTGGGTACTGCAAATGCAGACCGTCTGATGCCCGCGCAGTGCACTCTTTTCGAAAACCGTGGTGAGATAAGTGAGCGCTCATGCAGGGCTTCAACTTATTAGTGCGAGGAAATCCTATTCGGATCCACGAATGCCTATCCTCTTCATCGACGAGCTCAAGCTAGATGATCCTGCAGTGTGTGTGATCTTGGCCTTCGGCGGTCTGCGGCTAAATCATGGCCCGAATGACGCGATCCTGCTTGACATGGCTACGAGCTATGGACCACGGTCACACACGATGCGGCTTGCCATGTACCAGGAGCCTGTAGTCGAAAAGAAACACGTGATAGATATAACATATCATGTGCAATGTTACGTTCCAACAAGCGTTAGCGAGATTTTAAATATTATATGAGCCGCGTCGTTCAAGGCGAACTATATAATGGAGACAAGATCTTGCTTTGACTGAACTATGGCCGCGTTGGCGGGCAACGCCGTAACGGCGTGTATCGTCATGGATTCATGGTAGATGAACATTATCAATTGCAGCGCAGTCATGTGTAAGCCCCCTTGGTCCCTATATCATATATGTAGGATGATTGCACGGCAAAGACGAGACCTTGCTTGACTATTGTCCCATTCACGAGCATCGTAGCCGTAGGCGTACCACGAGCTGACGGTAAGGGTCACAGTGTAATACAATGACGACTTGCTTTCTAAGTCCTTGCTAGTTCCAACTAATATCAATCAGCTATCTAACTCGCAATTAGTGCTTGTGTCGAACCCTACCTAGAAGAGGATCTATATAATATAAACTGAGAAAAATGACCTAGATCCCCGTCTGGCGTCGACGAGCAGCGGCAGGTTGACATGTACCACAGCCGGTAGTTGAAGACAAACAGGATACAATTGGAAACTCGACACCAGGAATACGTTCCTGGAATTCACCGTCTGAAGACCTTAGACCTAGTCTCTGTGGTTGGCAGTCCAAGGATTTCGGTCTTGGAAGTCGACCGTCGACGAGCTAGCTACTCGCTGAGATGAGAGGTATATGACAGCCCCATGGCTTTCGGCAACGGCAGTCAGCTTGACCACGGCGAGACGCGTCAGCTTGGATAAGTCATACAAGTCAATACCTTCGGAAACGTTCAGAATCGGGCTATTAATCGTGCTTCATAGGATCATCTCCTGAAGGCTGATCCCGTCGACGACGAATATTGTCTACTCTGAACTCAGTCCTGGTGGAGAGCTTCACCGGCCCCTGCCGTTGGCGGAAACCTTGTGCAGTATACTCAATGCATTGAACCGTCACCCGTGGACGCCGGACGGAGACTCGTGAAAGGAAAGTGAGAGGGCCATAGTCCAAGTATTCAATTTCATCGCATCTAACGTGGCGTCCAACACGGAATAGGGTAGCCTTTGTTTCAGAATCTATAAACTCGGCCTGGTCGTTGATGGGACCGACGACCGAGCTTGACCTGAAGAGATAGGTAATGTTGTTCGGTTGTGCTGTCCACATGGAGAAACCTTTGCGACTCAGTCGAGATCGAGCCTGTTTCTTGGTTGTGTCGGTTGGTCTCGCTAAAGCTTCTTCAGCTTGTTCCATTCTCGAAGTGAAGCTGGAGAGATGCAGGGTACCTACATCCTAGCCGAGGCGGGACGATGCAGGTCTTTATGCCGTAACCACTAGGAGGTACCTACCTGCAGCCGGCGGACCAACATCTGTGGGGCATCTACGGAGTAATTAGGTAGAGCAGTACTAGGTACATTAGATAGGTACCTGGTAGATATGTAGGTGAGGTATGTATAGGTAACTTTAAGGACTCTGCTCCAACTTGGACTTGTCTACTCCGTATGACTGTATTACATACCTACCTACCTCATGTCAATTCTCAAACTCACGATATTATGGCCGATGACTAGGAACCGACACGAAACACCCGAATACACCGGCAGCTTGCAGTTCTCAACTCCCGGCCCGGCAATCCACCATGATCTCGCCCAAGATGCCCGCAGCCCAGGGTACCCTTCTTCTTCCCTTCGCCTTTTCACCCTGGCTCCCGCGACGGCCTACATCCGTGATTCCCTACTAGCTGACATGACGCAACGCCGCAGCAGAGCCGGGGACCCGTGGGAAGTGTCCACATTCTTGTCCCATTTCGAAATAACAGAAGGAAGCCGCAAGTCCGCCGGACCTTTGTCTGCCGTTCTGGCGAGAACCGTGATGCTAGAAGTTAGAACACTTTTGCCCGCGCAACTTGTCACCGCGATGTCAAAACAGTACAAAACGGCTTGTTGTTGCCGACGGGCCGAATAAACGGTTCAAGATGCCAAGTTCGGCTCTGGTCATGGGTCCCTGCCGCTCTTCTCCACGTCTTGACGACCAGAACACACCGTCTACGGTCTAGCTGGTCAGCTTCAAGTTTCAACACCATCAGAAACCCCGTGCAGCATATTAGCTCTCAGTCTGGCCAGTGGCGGCATGACACCTGGACTGCGAGCGCCGAGGACTACTATCGACAATCTCGGCGGAAATCTCCGATGGACTCCGATGTTATGGTGTAGACAGTAACCCTGTCCCGGCACTTGAACAATCGACATTGTCACATTGAAGACTATGTAGGTATCTGATCGAGACGGAGCAGCTTTTTACTGCGTACTTGCGGTTTTTTTTTTGGATGAATTTGCGGCGCCTATAAAGCCTCGGCGGATTCCCATGAGAGGTTTTACGTTGTTGGCAGGCGAGAAAGTCGAGCGAGCCAGAGCAACGCTGTCACTTCTACACATTACTTTGAGTCGATTCAAAGCAGAGACTTCCCATTTTTTGCACATGTTCTCGCGGATAACGCGGATACCTTGTAACATGTTGGCCGCGTCTTTGCTGGGGTTCTCTTCTCTGGCAACGGCGATGTCCGTTGTCGGCATCGGAGACTATGTGAGGGCTCTCGATACAAGAGCAGAGAGTTAGTGTTGTTCCCATGATGCTCCTTCCAGTCTACATCTTCAAATTCTGTCTTCCCCCTTTGCCCATCTTCCTCCTATTTCCGCTGCGTTTTTGGCTACCTCCTTTCCCGGCGCATCTCATAATCTAACATGTGAAGTAAAATCTCACCGCAGCCGGCATACCTGCCCAAGATTTTGACAATATCAAGTTCTACTCCCAGCACGCTGCAGCCGCGTACTGCAACTTCAAGGCCACGCCAGGCACTGTTCTTAAATGCGACAAAGGCGCCTGTCCGCTCGTGGAAAAAAACGCGCCCACTGTCCTGGCATCTTTTGAGTATGTGCCCTCCTTGAGCGACTCCATTCTCACCCACTGCAGTCACTGACGCGGGCTCACGCTTTCTTCTTTGCTCCTACATAGGGGTTCATCTACCGGCGTAGGCGCTTACGTGTCCTTGGATCAAGTACGGCAGGAAATCGTGCTCTCCGTGCGCGGAAGCGACAGCATCCGCAACTATCTCACAGACATCTTTCTCTCTTGGCATATCTGCCACTTTACCAGCGACTGCAAGGTCCATGTCGGCTGTTCCAAGAGCTGGAGAGAAATCCGAGACGACGTCACATCGGCCGTTCAAACGGCACGCGGCCGGTTTCCGAAATACCGCTTCATCACCGTGGGCCATTCACTCGGCGGCGCATCGGCTCTCCTCGCCCTGGCAGATTTCATACAGGACGGCATCCCGACGGATCTTTACACGTATGGTAGTCCGCGGGCTGGCAACGACCATTTCGTGGACTGGATAGACAGCCAACCCGGGGTGCGATTTCGCGTCACGCATGGCAGCGATCCTGTTGCGAGGCTACCCCCCATCATGCTTGGATATCGCCACACATCGCCCGAATACTGGCTTTACAAGGGGGGAGGCGTACAAGACGAGCCGGATGTAGAGATCCGCGTATGTGACGGAATCAAAAACACGGACTGTAATGCCGGGACGGGGGCCCTGGATGTCTGGGCGCATATGAATTACTTGGGAGATACATCAGCTTGCATGGGAGACCCCATCATCAGGTGGAAGCGCGATGACGCCACGGATTCTGAGCTGGGGCAGCGTCTGATTGATTGGAGCCAACAGGACCGGGAATTTGTCAAGGAGAATAGTAAATAATGTTTTTGATCTTTCTTCCGATGCAGGGGCCGAAGGGCGGGGTTCTTGACTGAAACACTAATGACGACATCTGCACATGTATAAAGTTGAAAAAGGAAGCTGGGTATTGTGGGTTAGGCATGCAGGTACATACTCAAATTACGTAGCAAAACATCTACATATCATGTATCGTAAATGTGATAAAGATGTGGTGTATTACTCTACCTATCATGGGTTAAAATTATAATGGGTGCAAAATGATTATAGATGGGTTACAACTTACAGGATCATTATAGACGGGCTTAGAATCATTATAGATGGGTTATAGGGTCACACTAGATGAGCGGCAGGATCGCTTCAGATGGGTTGTGCACCCAGATAATAGCTCTTCTGTCCGTCCCGGCTGCTGAAAACACATACATCCCATCCCGCATGAGACGCCCGGATATCGATCGGCCCCCTTGTCACTGGGTATATGATTGAACTTATAAGGCCCGCTCTACTTAGTTCGCCGACGACGTCAAGCCAGTTTCAAGGTAGTCAGCTCGCGAGAGGAAGTGAGCGTTGCTTGTGTTGGTACATTGCTGCGCTGGCACAGCGTGTGCATAGAAAGCTGTAACTATACATGAAAAAGACAAATCTTTTGGGGCAGAAACAGACATAAGAAGAAACGAGAAAAGACAAAGTAAGGACAAGACGAATGATAGTAGGGAATACACGGATAAAAGGCAAGAAACATCCCCCATGAACACGCCACCTCAGTCCTCGCCCTCTGTGATCATGCCCTGCGCATTAGGCACGCCCACGAGGATCGTGCCCCGCGGCACTCTCACATTCTTAACCTTCATACATCCAAAAACGTTGACTTCTTTTATTTTCGGACACGATCGGAAGATACAGCCCAGCACAAAGTCAGTCACCTGCTCACAGAAACTGACCTCCAGGGTCTTCAACTCCGGATATACAGCCTTTTCGTGAAACACTTGCTCAAACGCCTGCTGAGAAATGTGTCGACAAGCATGGACATTGACATGCACGAGCTGTGATCCCGAATGTGCCATGAGGGCTTTGAAGCCCTCACTGCAGAGACCAACGTTGTCGACATTGTTGCGCGGGTGCGCGGCATCTAAATGCCGGCATTTCTGCAGGTCCACCGTATGGAGGGGAGGGTTGGCCCAGTCGGTGAACAGGCTTGCGAATCCTTGGTCTGTCATGGTTTCGCTTTCTGTGATGCGAAGCTTTTGCAGGGACCTGCATGATTTGTGTATGGCTGCCAGGACGGGATCATCCGCGTGAGGCACGATTTTGAGGGAAAGCGTCTTAAGATTGGGACCGATCTTGTTGATGACGCTTTCAAGAACCTCTGGATTTAATTCATTGTGCAGTTGCAGACCGAGATGCTCCAGGGCGGATAAAGCGCCAATGGACTCGACGCCTTGCGCTGTGAGTTTCTGATTGTTTTCAATCTTCAAGCGCGATAGATGGGGGCAGTGAGTCGCCATCGCCGTGATGGTTTCGTCGCCAAAGTGCTTGTCTGTGTAGTATACCTGAACGCTCTTCAGAGACTTGCCCTTCTTCTCAAAGAATTCGTGCCACTTCTCCTCGCTGAGGAGATTGGCGCCGTGAAGGTAGAATTCCTCCAGAGCAATGTCGCGGGACAAGACGTAGTCCATGACCTCGTCTTTGAACTGAATGGCCGACCGAGCCTTGAAGCGACGAAGATTCGGGGCCACCTGAAAGATACTCTTGTATTCTTGCGACCCCAGATTTGCGCCGTCGTAGATCTTGATGCTCTCTGTCGTCGGCTGCGCGAAGAGCGGCAGAGTTTCGGGACGGAGGAGCCGTCTTTTGGAGAAAATGCGGGCAATCTTGTCGATGAGATGTTCAGGTAAGTCGCCCAGGCTTTCCGCCATGTCGACGTTTTTCGCCAGCGTCTGCACGCACAGCGTGGCCAGGCTTTTGGTTCCGACGTCGCCATCGAGAATGCGGCTCTGGATACTTCGACGAGACCCTACGCCGCCCGTCTGCTTCCTTGGCTTCTTTTTCTGCGACACTCCCTGGCGCTCTTTGGCCGCTTCTCGACCGCATGGTGCGCAGAGGAGCCCGCCCTCGGGCCCGGCGACTGAGTAGGGGGTGACGGTAAACCTCTTGCCGCATTTGGCACAATTTTCCATCTGGCCTGGCAGTGGTGTATTACGAGCCTCTAGGATGGCGTTGACAACGTCGTCCATATCGTCATCCGAATTATCGGCCTTCTTCTTTCGCTTTTTTGAGGCTTTGCCACTTTTGGTCTTCTCACTTGTCTCCTCTACCTTCTTCTTTCTCTTGGACGCTCGAGTACCAGCCGCGGTGGGAGCGGGGGACGGCTGCTCCTCAGCTGCGTTTTGTTCCTCGTCAAGAAGCATGGCGGCTTCATCGAGTGGCGCTGGACTTCCATTTTCGAGAGCAAGACGGCTCGCCTCAATTCGTCGCGCTTCCGCCTCTTCGAGAATTCGCCGGGCTGAGATATTATGTGACTAAGTTCTTCTGTGAGTAAAAAGCTCGTTCGATTGGTGATTGATTGAGGGTTCTGTGAACTGACGGCCAGAAAATCCGTCAGGGCCGATTGTCTAGTATTTTACATTGTCAGAACAATCGCGGAAGTACTACCAACTGAGAGAAAGGGCACTTCATCTTACGGTCCACTGATAGGTCGAGCCGGTCTAGGAGGCTGGTCCTGATTTCCATTTCGTGCCCGAGTTTGACGACTCCTATGGGTGGTCGAGAGGGAGAAGAGAGAGCATCACGTCAGCCCATGGACTTGGAGGCGCGACTTGGCCTTGAGGGAGTCAGAAGCGAAGCCTTACATGATGTCAACTCGCAGGCTGCTCAGCGGACCAACTTTACTATGCGTCCCTGTCTTTTGTGACACTTGTCGCTACGGCGCAAAGAAAACTCGGGAGGAGAATTCAAGCTGGAAGTCACTCGCGGGTTTGGTCTACCTATCTACGTCGTTGGCGTTGATTCACCTTAGCAGTACATGTGCGGTGTTACTGTGTCTTTCTGCCAAGATGCACTGTGACCCACCAGGTATGTGACTCCACAGCAGACAAATTATCCACTGCACCAGGCACGTTGCGATCATCCTTGTCTCAGCCAATGCACACTGTGAATCGTGCACGTGTAGGGATGTGGGCTTCCGAAATCACACGGAAATAGGGAATTCCGAAATTCTCGGAAAACCGTGTGATTTAGCAGATTGGCTTAATTCCCATGGGAAATAGCGCTATTCCTAATTGAGCGAATCTCCACTTAAAATTCCGTTTTGGGCCTAGTTCGTGCTTCACATGACATGTCACATGATCATTATCAGAAATCAGAAAACTCTCTTCAAG
>SRQG01000168.1:0-58943 GCA_018360325.1 Claviceps aff. humidiphila group G2b
ATATCGAGGTTTATCGTTCAACCCTAACAAAACCAAACCGAGGTTGGAAAATTATCGGTTAGTCGAGGATATCGTTTATACCAGTATCGTTTAAACGAGGTTGTACTGTAAGGTCCAAAAAGAAGAACAAGACTCCATTCACTACGTTGAACAACTCTCAAAAAAACGATGACCAGAACCTTCTTCCTCCTCCCCAGAACTGGAGTTTCCTTCCCTCTAAAGAAAAGACCCGTCTACCTTCAAAACAAACAAACAACTCCACTCCCTTGATGTTGAACTCAAGATTTCTCCTGTGACTTCGTGCCTCCCTTGAAGCAAAACAACACAAGATCAGAAATGAAGAGAATAACAGTCCGCAAACAAACAACCAATCACCAGTCCGACGCGACTCAGGGAGAAAAAATGTGGCCTCTGCCAACCATTACATATCAGAACCTTACCTAGGTACCTAAGGTACAACTTAAAGTAGGTACCTATTCCCGCTTTCCAAGGCGTTACCTTCTTCACTGATCAGCCTTGCGAGCCCATAAAGGTGTATACTTGTTGCGCGGCCTTGGGTATTTTTCCCTTTCCACCACTTGGGCCTGCCTCGATTTCCATCATCTCAGCAGCCCACTCGCCAATCTTCTTGACCAGAAACTCGACCTGCTCCTCCGTGTTGACCGCGTGAAACATGAAACGGATGCGACCCTGGCCCCGTGACACTGCTGGGTAGTCGACTGGGACTGCCGAGATATTCGATGAAAGCAGATGAAAGGCGAGCCACCAGATGTACCGCGGCCGGGATTTCAGCGACACGATGGGGGCGTTGAAGTCGCGAGGCTCGCAGTCGTCATAGTTTGGCAATACAAGAATGCCTTGCTCATTGGCCTTGGACCAGTACGGATCGGACTCGGTGCATCGCAAAAAGTACTTTATCAGCTGCTGGACCTTGTCTTGTAACTGCCGTGGGGTTGACGTTAGCTACTGACCGTACAGAAGGATGGTTCAACATTGCCAGAGTAGGGGACGGTCTGAGAAGAAGGAGTCGCTCACGGGTTGTGTCTTGCCGTCTCTCATGAGTTGATACGCTGCCCTCATTCCCGCCACCATGGGAAAGGCGGGGGCGGTGGTGAAGATGACGCAGCGAGCGAAATTCAATATCGCGTTGCGTACGGACATGTTGCTTAAGATGGCAGCTATTCATGGAAAGAGACCGCATCAGTTCTCGGCCGCGTCAAAGAAGAAATAACAACACAAACAGGAGAGGGAAATTCTTCCTCACCTCCGGTCGACGCGAGAGCCTTTCCACAGGTATGCAGCCGGATGGCAATCTGCTTCTCAACGCCCAACTGAGAGACCAGTCCGGCGCCCTTGGGACCCATGTTACCAGTCGCGTGGGCCTCGTCAACGATGAATACGGTGTTTCCCTTGGGGCACATCTCCCCGGCCACCTCGAGCATCTCGAGCAGCGGGCACACGTCGCCGTCCATGCTGTACACGCTCTCGACCACGATGAAAAGAGAGCGCGACCCGTCGACAATCTGTGGCTGCGTATCCAATACGTTCGCCATGGCCTCGCGGAGGGCATCGGCGTCGTTGTGCCGGAATTGCACACGGCACTGGACCGGGCACGCAGCCATGCCCTCGTGCGTGCTGGCATGCACGAGCTCGTCATATAAAATAGCATCGCCAGGGCGTGGAACGGCCGCAAAGATGGCCAAGTTCGCCTCGTAGCCACTCCCCACGATGAGTGCCGTCTCTGCGCCGTGAAACGCCGCAATTTCGGCCTCCACTTGCTCGATGTAAGGGTAGTTGCCGTCCATGACGCGCGATCCCCCCGAGTGCATCAAGAAGTCAGGATGGCGGTCCAGCTCATCGAGAAAAGCTCGTCGAATCTCGCCCGAGCGCGCGAGCGAGAGCGTGTCGTTGGAGCTGAAGTCATAGCTGGTTCCAAGCTTCCAGGCCGGCGTGCTGCAAGTGAACATGGAGTGCTCGACGCGGCGAAGGTCGAGCGCCTCTTCCAGATTGCGGCAGAACGCGGGTGCATCTTTCAACTGGGGCGCTCGACGTTTCTGCGCCTTGATCCAATCGGCTTTGGAAGCTAGAAAATCATCGCCCATCATTTTTCTCGTTTTATACTTCCAAGGGGAAGTAACCTATTTCAAGAAGACTCGTCCGCGTCGCGTGTGACTTGAGGGGTCTTGTCGGTCGCGTAACAACTTTGTGTAGGCTGTGTTTGCTATGCGAGACTTTGAGGAACCTGAATGGGATGAACTGGTCAATTTAGGTTTGTTGGGTTCCCGAACAGTCTATTTGTGCAGGATCAAAGATCAGTGCCCATGCTCTATCTGTGTTGTGCCGTGCCGTGCCGTGTCGTGGAGTGCCTTACACCAGCACCCGCGGCTCGGAAACCGATGCGAGCCTCTCCGCAAAACGGCGTGTTTCTCTCTATCAGTCTTTTCCTCCCGATATTCAACATCTACAGAGTCACTTCCGACGCAAGTCTGGTCTCTGGATAGACAGGACGCCGTAAGGCGCATGAGGGGAAGAGCAAGGCTTCAAGATACAACAAGATGAACACGTACAAAATTCAAGTTGGGAGTTAGCAGCAGAAGCATTGGAACGCTCTGGATGTTTCTATTCTGCCAATGTGAATCATGAACCTATTTTTTAGCCTCGCGCCCAACATTGCAATCCCGTTCGACAAACTTGAACCAAGATAGCCTTTTGATCCGCCTGCTTCAGATTCTGTACAGTTAGCCTGTCGGGCTTTTAGGTGGGTATTGCATATCGTGTTCAGATTTCATTTCGGAAAGCCTCCGGCGCTTCTCGCTTCAGACTCTGGTCCGTATGATTTGAGTCTTGACGGCTTTGCAGGCTCTACTACCTTGGAAGTCGTAGCCGTGTCAATATCAATTCGAAGAGCTTATGCAAGCTTTATCACTTCCCATCTGATTCTGCATCAACCATACCTACATATGCCCTCACGCGCTTTCTCGCCTATTGCTCTTATGTCGGCCCAACTCCTCGCTCACAAGTCCTCCCGTTGCGTGCCTCAAATTACGCGCTCCCTCAGCCTCCCTCGTCCAATGTCCTCGTTAGACGGACCGTGGACGGCCTTACACGTAGCAAGGAACCTTGTCTGGAACTTTTCTTGTTTGACTGCCTTCGAGAGCAGTGTGCAAAAAGGGAGGCTCGTCTTACCGCTGCCGCAGGAAAACGCGCACCAAACCTGCAACTGCCGATTTTTTTGCACGTCGGCATGATAGCCAATCAGCATGGAATGTGACCGACCCGCGGTCGGTGTCGTGGGCCAAGGTTCCAAATCCCAAAACTCCGGCTCCTGATCCCAGCATAATGATTACATACTCATGGAGCAGTCCGATAGCGTTTCTGGCCTACCTCTTCTGCTTATGGCCAAGTATATCCCAGGGCTTCCTTGTTCAAAGAGTCCCTTTGTGCCGCGCTGACAATGCTTGTCTCTCCTGGTCCATCATGGTCTTTTGCCGGGCCGTGGGCTTCGGGTAGACTCCTGATTGCGCGATTCTTGGGATACTTGTTGTGTTGTCTGACTTCCCACTTGGATACCTATGTCACATGTGTATTGTCACTTGTGACGTGGTAAGTAGTAACTCTAGAGCATGCATGCCGAAGATTCCGACTTTGTAGGGATGTTAGATTCTCTGCGCCCAATAACAGTAGCGTGAGGCAGTCATCTGAAGTTGAACTTCCTGCTGCTCGCCGTCGAGGAATGAGCGCAGTACTTACTACTCACACCAGTCTCCATCATAACGAGGTCCCTTCGCCTTTCCTGATGAAGCGTGCGGCCTTTGCGGCTGCTCCATGTTCGTTGTTCATACTACTACACGACGTTGGATGTTTCTAACGGCTTGAGAATGCAGTGACGCGAAGCTACCTACCTATGCTAGGGCGCGTACGGCCAAACCTTACACCCACTCCATGAGTCCATCAAAAACGCCAATGCGCGCCAAACTGCCAACTCAAAAGGTCGCGAATAAAGAGAAATGCAGCGGATACTATGAGAATTATTCTTTGTACTCATGAATGGAAATAGGTATAAATGTAGGCGTCAGCGTTGTTGAACAGGTGGTATGAATACGTTTAGCGGCGGTGTGTCCTCTTTTCTTTTACCAGCTCAATTTATTCTATTCTAAGTTTTCTAGCGAAGTATGCCACCTGCCACCTCATTCCCATCTGCATAGCCTGTGATGCCTCCTCAATCAGCACCATTGATGTCGTCGCTGCTTCATCACTGAGGTCCTCGTCATCGTCCATCCCAGCAGTCGTGAGCTTTTCGTCCATATCATTGTCGATGAGCTCTTTTATGGCGTTCTGACCCTTGTGACACGAGAGATCAGCTAGCCGTTCTATGTTGGGCTTCGTCGTGATGTCTGGGAGGTCAAGGGGGCCGTCAAACAGAATGTCTTTCAAACTCTTGACGCGAGAGACCGCGACGTAGGTAAGCCATGGAGCAAAGTCTTTGCCACTCTTTGCCCAAGATGATTCTTAGATCACAACTCTGGCATATCCGGCACAAGTTGTCCAGACTTGGGTTGTGGATAGATTGTAGATACTTTGAGGAAAGTCTTGCAAGTTACAAATGCCTTCGCCAATGACGTCTAGACTCTAAGTTGAACCAGACCGAGTTGCGGCGATGGCATCGTTCTTGTATGTTTTCATCAAGCTGCCTACTCCACTCTTGAATACGGTCTATGTCTTCAGACGAGATGGCGAGATCATCAAGCGTTGTGACGCCTTCAACATACGGCACGTCTCGTGAGAATGCTGGCGGCAGACTAAGGCAGGCCGCAGCGTAGACTGGTCACTGATCTGAGACTCTGAGTTAATCCAAGAGATGAACCCGGAACAGACTCATGTGATGGGTAAATTAAAGTCAGATCCAAGACTTTATCTCAACGGGAATGTTTGGGAAACCACAGATGGACTCCGTACAGATTGCAATCTGTAGTGCGGGTTGAATGCTGAAGAGATGGTGCCAGGTGGCACTACTAGTAGTAGTGGTATGTGGTACAACACCACGTGCTCGACGCGTCGGCAGGCGTATCACTATGTATCATCTGGCAGCTCGGGTGCCTTGTATGGCCTGTTGTTGATCGCATTCAGCTGCCCTTTCTCATGAATCCTGAAGGCTGAGCCATGACACTTACAACTTACAAGGCTGCTTAGCCTTGATTAGGTTCGCCCGCGACACGTAGTACATCGCATCACATGACTATACCTATGTGCCTAACTCCGTTTATACGAATTTAACACCTTCCTTCAGTTCTAACTTTTGCCTAACAAAGACGAGGCGTGGTCTGAAACACTACCTGCTACTGCTCTTTTTGTTCCCAGTGTTGGGAATATGCCTGCAGGGCCGGACGGCACAGATTGGTAAGCGGTATTTTGCCAGATTCCAGACTCAATAGTGAGACCAGAAGGAACAAGAAAAGCAACGATAGTTGGATGTATGTACATACACAAAGAGGAGTCGCGAGGAGCGCCTAGGGCAGATGTCAGTGTAGAATTGTGTGCTCTTCACGTGCGGTTCCTGTAACTAATCACCCTTCATCATTACACAATATAGGCAGTGGCATCACACAGTGCCATACAAATGAAGCCAGACCAAGAAGTGTCATATGTACGGAGTAGTTCGAACCTTGAAAGTCAAGTCTTCTAGTCACGATTGGAAACAGCCTCGCGGCGGCCGCCGGCCTCCCAGACTCCCAGAGCTTGCAGTCGAAAATTGGAATTGCCAGTGAATTGGTCCAAAGCAGAAAGGTTTTAGCCCAGAAAAGCAGTTCGTCCCGCTATCCTCGCTGCTGTCATGGAATGCCTGCCGCGAGGCACCCATCAAGATCGCTAAGATGACATGATTTCCAGATTTGCAACGACGCACCAGACAGATAGTTCCACAAGATGCAAACGCCGTACGATTGTATTGGTCCAGTCTCACCATGGATGATCAATAAAACTATGCAACCTTGACCTACTAACCTGTCAAAGTTTATGCAACCTTGACCCTGGTACCTGTCAAAGCTTCTGTAACCTTGACCCTACTATGTACCTGTCAAAGTTTAAAAAGCGCCGATGGATACTCCGTATCGGGATGTAGATTTGGAATTCATGTAATGACTACAAAGTTTTCATCAGTTTTAAATGCACACGTGGTGCATAAACACGATTCAGCCGCACGGTAGAAGGCCTGGCCGCCTGGGGGACCATGTATGATGTAATTAGGTAGTTCTTTATCTCTCAATGCTCGAATGAATGTCTCTGAATTTCAGTGGCCACGCAGTATCGAGTATGTTCCATGTGCACACGTTTTCTCATGTAGACGTACTCAAGGGCACATACATATATATGTTCATAACAATACGAAAGGGACTCTTTAGACACTTGAAAGTTGACACCTTAAATTGAAAACCTCGTTCCACAAAGTGCATCTCCGCGACTTAGCTTCTACTCTTCTCCATCGCCATCATGTACATTTCATTCGCGGTATACTGCCCAAGAACGTCCAGAGAGCCGATACTCATCATCTTCAAAATCGGCAGATCAAACGAGAACACTTGCTTCATCCAGGCGCGCAGCTCCAGGGCCACCAGCGAGTCGAGCCCGAGGTCGGTCAAGGGCATACTGGTCTTCAACAAAGCGTCCTCGGTATCAGGCTTGAGCAACAGATGGAGAAGCTTCTTGCCGATTTCCACGGCGAAGAAGTGGGCGGCGTCAGGAGACTTGAGGATCGAGGGGTCCGCCTTGGCATGGTTCAGGTAGGTTTTCAAAGCGTCTGTGGAGGACGCGGCGGCAGCAACTGTCGAATTGTTGTGGTAGGATGCCATGCGGCGGTCCTTTTTCCAGATGACGTAGTTGCTTGGGTCGTGCAGGGGCACAAGTAAGGCGAGGCCAACGACAAAAGTGTTCTTGTGCGAGAATCTAAAGGCCTTGTTCATCGTCGAAGGAACCGCGAGCTGGGCCGTCGGAGTGGCATTTTCGGGGGGTTTGTTGTGCACCAGCATGGAGACTGCCATGGCGTCGATGACTTCCTGCTCCAAAAGTGGCTTCATACCGGCCCGAGATAGGACGCCTATCATCTCCTGGTGCTCGCTAAGCCAGCCTATGTCTCCTACAGCTCCCATGTCCACCACAGAGGCCGCAAGGCCCAAGCCATTACGGTATTGGGCGAATGCGTCGAGAAAGCTGTTGGCACTGGCATAATTTGCCTGGCCCGCTTGTCCGACAATGCCGGATATGGAGCTAAACATGACCATGAAGTCGAGGTCGAGCCGTGCGGCCACAGAGGCATTGTGCAGGTTCCAAGTGCCTTGAACCTTGGGTGCCGTGGCCACCATCCATTTCTGGTAGCTCATTTGTGTAAAGTTCCCGTCTGCCAGCACCATGGTCATTTGCACAATGCCTTTGACGGGATGAGAGGCTGCAGAAATGGCTCCCTCTACGTCCTCGAGCTTCGTGACATCGCCGCGATGAAGCTTCACCACGCAGCCCATACTCTGGAGTTCTTTAATGAAATCGTCATGCTCGTTGGTAAGACCAGCGCTGCGAGACATGAAGATGATTTCGCGGGCGCCATGTTCCACCATCCATATAGACACAGCTCGACCGATTCCGCCGAGACCACCGACCATGAGATACGACGCAGATGGGCTGAAGGCCACCTTGAGAGTCTTGCTGGTGGACTTGAATGTCGTTTCGGCCTCGTCTTCGCCAGCCGTCTTGATGGTAACGCCGACACGACCTATGTGTTGTCCCTTCTCCATGAAGCGAAAGGCGTCTTGCGTCTGATGAGCGGGGAAAATCTTCCTGGGTAACGGGGAGATGAGGCCCTTGCCATAGAAATCCAGTATGGAGAACATCAACGCTCTAGCGATGTGGACTCTATCCGGCTGCCACAGCCCGTCAATATCCACGCAGCAGTAGTTGCGGTTTGCCAAGAAAGGCCTCATATCAAGCTTTCCGCCGCCGATCAAGTCTCGCTTGCCAATCTCGAGCAGGTATCCATATTGGGAAACGCAGGCCCATGAGGCATGCAACAGCTCGCCCGAGAGCGAGTTCAGAACATAGTTCATGCCACGACCGTGCGTCTCACGCATTACTCCTTCCACGAATGAGCTGTCGCGGGAGTTGAAGATTCGGTTTCTGGGAATGTTGTAGTTTTCTGTGAGGTACTTGGCCTTCTCCTCGTTACCAACAGTGACATACACTTCTGCCTCGAGCATCTGTGCGATTTGAATAGCTGCCAGGCCCACGCCACCGCACGCGCTGTGAATCAGGACAGTCTATTAACCAAGGGGCAATTGGTCAGTACGGCAAGAAAACAATGCAGAGAAGTGTATAGCATGACAAATAGCATGTTGAACACGAAGAAGGTGAGTAACTTACTTCACCCTTGGCAACACGTCCCATGTTGATGAAGGAATAAATTGCAGTCATATACGGAACCAGCATCGTCCCGGCCTGTTCAAAGGCGAGGCTGTCAGGAATCCGCACGCAGAGTGTCGCTAAGGTGGTCACGTAGGTCGAAAATCCGTCTTTCCTGCAGAAGCAGAAGACCCTATCGCCAGGTTGAAGACAGTCTGGGCTGACATCGACTCCCACGCGGGTGACGATACCGGCGGCTTCGATACCGAACATGCGGACTGGAAGCTCAACAATGCCCAGTGCGACCAGAATGTCCTGGAATATGATCTCGTTAGCCACAATATAAGACGACTTGCCAGCGAGGCCTACAACGAGAAGGAAGCTTCAACATTACCCTGAAATTCAAGCCAGTCGAGTACACCTGGACCTCTACTTCATCCTCCTCGGGTTCTTTCCGCTCATGTCGTGCAAAATGAAGGCTATTGATGCGTCCTACTGTGCCGACATTCAGTGTCGCCATCTCTCCTGGCCCCTCTGGGACCAGGAGCTCATCGCTCAACACAAAGGGATGGAAGCGGGGGACTTGAACAACACTGTCGACAATTGCCCATTCCACATCTGGATCGAGCTCCTCATCATCTTGGCGCGCCTGGAATTTGGCGAGGATCTGAAGTAGACATTCAATAGATTGAGCATTGTTGAAGTCGTCGACTTGACAAGTCGCCATCAAATCGGCGGTCTGCTCTGTACGGAGGGTCCTTGCGAGGCCGATGACTTGGGCATAACGAGGATCAAGACAGCCAATATCGACAAGATGGGTCGCCCAAAGCATACCACACCCGTTAGTTTGCAGCCCGAGAACGAACTCCTTGAAAGCCAGGAAGCGCTCCTCGGTTATGTCATGGAAAAAGGCATCCTCGACATCTAGGAGTGACAACACGTCCAGTCCAGCCGGTGGAGCATGTCCCAATCGGCATCTTGTGATCTCATAGCCACTATCCTCAAGACGGATCAAGATACTGGCAACGACAGGCCCTTCGCTCTCAACAAGAACAGCGACCTTCTTGACGGCCGTCTCGCAGGGGAACCTCGCGACAACAGTGGTCGTGACGTGATGAGGGCGTTCAGCATCAAACACCACGCATTCGGGTGTACCGAATCCGGTGGCGGCGAGCATTGATTCCAAGTCTTGCTGGCTGAAATATGGTGGCTTTGCTGGCACGCCTTCGCCGTTCGAAAACCAAGATGGGAGCAAGCCCAGCAGATAATCCACCCATGTTGATGATGGACTGAGCTCCTGCAGGAGTAATCTGCCATCGCGACGGAGAAGCTTCTTAACGTGGGCTAGGCTCTCCTCCACATTCCTGGTCTCGTGAAGAGCGTTGACGGCAATGATCAGATCATATCCAGTTTCGTCAAATCCCTGCTCGAAAGGATCCTGATTTAGGTCCAGAGTGGCAAATTCCATGTTGGGGAATAGCTTCTCTTGCGATTCCACCACAAAGTACCCGGGGGTAGTTAATGTATACTTGGCGCAGAGAATCTCTCCGTCGGGACGCGTCAGCTCATCGAGGATCTCGCGATGCAACGAAACGCCTTTACTGTTTCCAATCTCGAGGATCCGAAGACTGGGCTTAGAATGAATCAATGCCTGGAGAAATTCTTTTCGCTCCGCGTATCCCAGATATTCGTAGACACGTTTCATGGTTCCCTCTGGCAGCATATCCTCCAGACCAGTGCCAGACAGCAGAGTATTCATGTTTGTACAGACGTGGTGAATTGCGACGGCAACGGGACCTGCCGGCGTGTCTGCGAGCTGGTTGAGTAGGTTGTCTATTCGGGTAACAAGTGCCTGGGTATCGAGACCGGTCACACCAGAGGATAAAGAAGAGTGCATTGAAGTCGACTCAGTGGATTGAGACTTGATCCATGCGACGTATCGCTGGAGATGTGCTGGCAAGTCAGTTTGGCTCTGATTTTGCATAATATTCCACTGAGACCAACGCAGGCAGAGTTCTCCCAGCTCTTCCAGAGCACGCGAATCGCACGCACGGCTTTCTGGTGCGCAGAATAGCGATTTGACATCCAGAAACTCAATGGCCGGCTTCCATTCACACCTGGATGCTGCGTGTCCACCCGCGGCTTGGACTGAGCCGGCACCATCTACATCCGCTGGTGACATGCGAATGCCGACTGCTTCAACGACAGTTTTGCCCTCAGCCGTGCAAGACCCATGTCCGACGACCGAATAATTGCTCGAAAGCTTAGCAGAGACGCTAACGTTCATGTCTGAAGTGCACCTATACACTTTTATGTGATCGATGCCTGTCGGTAGCCAGGTCTTCATCTTGCGCGTGTGGCCATTGACAGCAGCAGCACCCATGATCTGGAGTGTCGAGTCAAGGACGGTAGGATGGATGTAGTAATGAGCTTCATCCCCTTGTCTTCCATTGACGGCGTATCCCATGGCCCTCTGCTCCGAAGTTGACGTCGAAATCGTATTGAGTGTTTGGAATGATGGCCCCAACTGCAGGCCAGTTCTGGCCATCTTTTCAAACCACCTGCTCACATTCAACTTCCTCGGCAGTGGACGCAGGGCATCAGGATCGCAGGTATCTTCAGGTGGGCGTGACTGAGCAGTAACTTGCCCCGTACAGTGTTTTGTCCAGTTGCGTCCGTTGTAGGCCGAGACGGTGAAATCCCACCACAAACTGTCCAAGGCATCCGTTAGACGGTGTGGCCGGAAGGCGGCGATGATCTCCGTCGGCGTTCCTTCGCTAAGCACCAGAGCCGTGCTGACAATAATGTTTCGAATGGCGAATCCCTCGAATCCCTTGTCGAGGTCGGTCAGCTGTCTGATAGCTTCGCCAGCCAACGCGATATAACCACAGAATGGGAAAACGATGTCGTCGCCGATCCTGTGGTCACGAAGCCAGGGCGCATTTGCGACATGGAGCAGGTTGCGCCATGATGGATCGAACTCGCTGCTCTCCACAACCCTGACACCCAAAAGATCATGATACGGGAATCTGCGGCTGCGCCACTCTTTGCTCAACCGAGACTCGTACCAGTAGCTGTGTTCGTGATTGAACGGGTATCGGGGAAGGTTAGGAAGACAAGTGCCCGATGGAAAGAGAGCCTCAAGGTCGACGGAGGCGTTGAGGGAATGAAGAGAGCCAATGGCTGCCAGGAGAGATACAGCACAGTCTTGATTGCGCACCATGGCCGAGACGTACGGAGTTGAAGAGGCGACTCCTGCCGCCGAAGCCTGCAGGTGAGAAAATATTTGCCTCAGCGGGCCTGCGAGCGCGCCGTGAGGCCCGATCTCTAAGAACACAGCATGTTCCCCCACCTGGTGCTTCGAGATGCTCGTGACGGCCTCACGAAATCGCACAGGCAGCTCCAAGTTACTCTGCCAGTATTTTGGCCCGAAGTCATGTTCAGGATCTGCCAAGTTGCCAGTGACAGAAGAGAAGAACAGCGCGGATAATGCTCGTCTGACACCCACGTGTCCATCGATCAGCGAGTGGTAGTGCTCGCCGATTTCTTTCATATGGTGTGAGTGATAGGCTTTGTCGACCTGAAGTAGTCTGGCCAGGATCTGTGGTCGGTCTTTTTTGATAGCAGCAACGACGGATTTTACGGCATCAACGTCGCCTGAAATGGTCACACTCTGGGGGGAGTTGTCGCACGCGATGGTCACGTTAGGAACCACGTCAAGGTACTTTTCGGTCTCCTCCCAGCCCATGCCGATGGCTGCCATGGTTCCAGGTTTCTCCTGCTTTATCGTTGCGGCCCCACGGTAGTGAGCTGCTGTGATGGCCTCCTCAGCAGTGAGAGCACCGGCCGCATATGCTGCCGCGATCTCACCGCTAGAATGCCCGACAACAGCATGTGGAACGATACCCGCGGCCCTGAGAGTGTCAACCAGTGCGATCTGGATGGCGGTGCAGAGGGGCTGAGAAAACTCGGCCGAAGACAGGCGGCTCTTCTTGCCAGCCTTTTTGAGCTCTTGTTCGATCGAGTACTGATGAGGCTGCTCTCCAACCAACGCAGACAGATGCTTGTCGAGGCGACGAATGCTGGACATGAATGAGGCATTCAAGTCTAGTAGTTCCCGTCCCATCTGAGGCCAGTGTGCGCCCTGGCCAGTGAATACCATGACGACGTTTAAGGACGTCGAAGACGCCACCGAATGTATGGGTTGCGAAACGCTCTCCAGCACGCTCTTGTTCGCAATGCCGAATGCACGATACGGAAGCTGTGTTCTTCTTCTTGCGAGAGTATAAGCCAGGTCCGCAGCTTTTTCCGGATGATGCTCAAGCCAGGCCTTGTAATTCTCGATCATCCGGGTAATAGACTCGGAGGAATTGGCCGAGAATAGTAGAAGATGCGGCGTCTCGATATTGTTATTCGAAGCAGTCGGGACATTGTGGGCAGCCGCAGATTCCACGATGGCGTGGGCATTCGCACCCCCTATGCCGAACGCATTTACACTGATCCTTTCGAGCCGGCCTTTCGGCCACGGGATAGCCTCCGTAGGAACGACCAGCTTCGCTTCCTCAAACGGAATCTCTGGGTTGGGGGTGGTGAATTTGACGTTTGGTGGTATCACACGGTGCTCAAGTGCCTTAACCGCCTTCAGTAGCGACACGAGGCCAGATGCGCCTTCCGTATGTCCAACGTTAGGCTTGATGGAGCCAATGTAGACGCCCTTTTCTCCAAACACGCGAGCCACAGCTTTCGTCTCTACGGGATCACCGATGACCGTGCCGGTTCCGTGACACTCAACCATGGCGGTCTCCGAGAAGTCACGAATGCCTGCGAGTGCATATGCCCTCCTCATCAAGGCTTCTTGCATGTCCGTGCTGGGATGTGATGGTGTAGGAGTTTTTCCATCTACATTGTGGCACGTTGATCGTATGACAGCTTGCACGGGGTTGCCGTCTCGAATGGCATCAGCCAAGGGCTTGATGAATATGGCCGTGACGGCCTCTCCGCGAGCATACCCATTAGCATCGGCAGAGAAGGTTTTGCAGCTGCCGTCACTGGCCAGCACACCTTGCTCTTCCATGGCCATCGTCATTCCCGGAGCGAGAATCAGATTGACGCCTCCGACCAGCGCGGATTCGCAGTCGCCTTTCTGAATTGCTGCGCAAGCCTCGTTCAGGGCCACCAGAGCAGATGAGCAGGCCGTGCGGATGGTCATACTAATCAGATGTGTCAGACGAATCTTCCCGCATGTTGAACTTGATCGGCACCAGCCCGGAAAAGAGCATGCTTACCTCGGTCCTTGCAGATCGAACTCAAACGAAAGACGATTGGCGAGTTGGAAATCCCCTGACCCAGCAATGCGGTGGATTCCCCAAGCTTGATTCTCTTTTGCCATCAATTCAAGCCAATCCTCTCCAAAGTTGCCAATGTAAGTACCGATGGTCCTTCCTCGCCAGTCTGTCACACCAGCATCCTCCAAAGCCTCTCGTGCGACCTCTAGCAGGAGCCGCTGTTGGGGATCGGCTCTCTCGACTTCAGATCGCGACATTGTAAAGAAAGACACGTCCAGCGCCCCGAGGTTAACACTTTCGTCGAGGAAGTACCCATGCTGGGTCGAGATGGTCCCCGGCTTTTTGGTATTCGAATAGTAAGCATCGATGTTGTAACGCGATGCTGGAACGCGACACCGACCGTCTTTCTTGGCGAGGACAAAGTCCCAAAGCTCATCTGGTGTCATGACTCCGCCGGGAAGGCGGCATGCCATGCCACAGATTGCGATTGGGACTTGGCCATTGAAAATACCGTCCGAGGCCTTAGAGGTTGGTTCCGTATTGCCGTTGGCGTCAAGACCGCTCCTGGCACCGTTGTTGATGGCCATCGGTTGGCTTTTGGTCGAGTCCGCAGTCTCACCGAGGCTGCTCATTGCTAATAATTTTGCGTTTTTCAGATCACTGGCAGCTGTTACTGGGCCATTCTATCCACAACATTCAGAAATGAAAGCGCTGGTCGATGCGGGTTAAAAGGATTCGTCTCGCCAACACGGCTCGTAGCCCCACGAGATGCATCGCGAACTTCGGCAGCTCCCGGCACTTCTGCAACGCATGACTCCTGGATGACATGGCTCGCAAATCCTGCGCAATGCGGCTCAAGAGAGATAGAGTGAGCGTTGAATCAAGTTTGCGAGAGGATCGGAGGTGACGGCCCATTCGGCCTGTTCAGGTGCCTCCACAACCGCGGATTGTTTCTATCTGCCTCGAGAGTCGACCCCCAGCCTACTTCAGGCCAGCCGAAGCGACTCCGACGCACCCTGCTCGCCCAATATGCATGAGACTCCGCATCCAGTTTTCGCCATCTTCAAACTTCGCGAGTAACAAAGTGCATCCTACGATCGCGGCTCAGATGTGCACATCTCGTCTTCATCACGGGGTCCGACTCCGAGTCACGACTGCGCCTGCGCCTCTTATCCCGCTCTTCCGCTTCTACGATTTAGTTGCGAAAGCATTTCGCGAGTACGACGCGTTTCTGGCCCTGTAGATGCGGAAGCTACATGCCATGGGCCCATACGACTCTCCGTAGCCACCGTACTGATTGACACATGAGGCTATTGAAACATGCTACATAAAGTCGATGAGCTGCCGCCGAATATAGCAAAGCCCTGTCATAGAGCCAAGGGAGCTTCGGTTAATTTAGTCGCCTTGCATCGCGTGTCGACAGGTTCCTGCACGAGCAAGTGTCTCTGACGGTCAGCGATCTCGACGAAGGTATGGAGGATACTAAGTCTCTCGCTAGAGAAACAAGGCAACGCCCAGCGCCATTGCATAGGAGGGTGGACGCGACTCAGTTGCCATGTACTACTCTTTTAGACTGAAGCACTCCTTTATTCTGCATTCAGTAATTGAGAGAGTGCGCGTAAACTCCGGCATCTGCCCATCTTGGTCATTTAAATATACCCCAGAATTCGTCGCCAGGACGAATTGGAGCCTGGGAGAGTTGACAAACGTCGCACCAGAGACATGGGTAGTGTCCGCACCGCGCAAAGTACTCAAAGACCCGTGGTTTCCATCGTGAGGAGCCTTTTTGATTTGGTACAGCCCTCGCTCAATTTGCTATCCCGGGAAGGTCGGGCTTTCTGTGGTCGGCAACCTCGCGCGGCACCAATTTTTGAAGAAAATACTCCATAAGCTTCGGCACATATACTATAGATGCGTCTGATTTTCCCATGCGAGAACGGTATACCAGGCCCTTCCATCTTGTATTCCAGAAACAAGGCCTGTCGGCGCGGGACGAGTCGGTCAGCCACAGAAATAATATTCGACGATGGCGCGCGGAAGGATGTCACAGTTAAGACGAAAGGATCACGCAAGATGGCGTCTCACCTGAAGTGATCGTGGGATATATGTGCGAAAAATAAAACGAGTCATTGATTATCTTCTTCTGTAAGTCATCGTCAAGCAAACCAAGACTTTATCCTGAAGAGGTACACATGAGCCGGCCCAAGTGCTGTTTATAGAATCTGACGGGCCGAACCAGTGCTCACATAGGGTTCATGCAATCCTCTGTTCTACCTTCTATGATCTTTGCGCCATGGAAACCAACGGCAGTGACTGTCAAGGTGAGTTTGTATTATGTTGTTTCTCTCTTTGGGGCTTACGCCGCGCTGCAAAATAAAGAATCCAAGTCGAGTGACGGTGAGTTCGTGGCTCCCTGCTCCTGATCCCAACCAGTTTGCAAACAATGTCGGCCTTAGAAGATCAGATGTGATCGATAAAAGCAATTGTGCGGTGACTGCGTCCGTTCGGGGCAAAGCTTTGAGTGGTCGGGACAGGGTAAAAGGGGCAATCAGCTGTTTCAGGGCGCGCTACTGTAAGTTGTTCCCGTGCTACCGCACATTGCTCTGCAATGCCTGCATCGCGGGCCAGGTCTGACCGCTTAATCTTGTTTCTCGCAACCGCGCAAGAGGCATACCGTCGTGAGTTGGGCAGTCGACTAGAAGATGTAGAGGTACGATTTTTGGTTGCCCGCTGTTCCCAAGCTTTCGTCATCACTGAATACATATTCCGCTCTGCTGTGTCGTGCAGGCTGCGGTGAGCGAAATTCAGAAGTCGCTCAAGCGGACTTTTGAGGAGTGCCGGGCCTCATCGACGGTCGCTGCTGCTGAGAGATGGCGATATATCAAAGCCGTGTCGGGCTCCAAAAGACAGGCTTCCTATGCCCCTGGACCAGACAACGGGTCGAGCTGCTATTCATGCGGCAGCTGGATCGGCTTGTCGAGGAGCACGTCGAGAAGCGAGGTAGTGTTTCTGGAACGCGGTAATTCGGCCCGACGTCTCTGGATGGCCTCGTACTTGAGCTCGGGAGCTCGGGGACTTGGTCGCCCATCGTGCCAGCTCAGATACGTATGGATGGAGGGACGTCGGGATGTTCAACCGAAAGAGTGTCCAGACTTGTGTTGGCCACCCGAGGAGCAAGTTCCTTGGCGGTGTGGTGTCGCCGCCTACCGGGCCATCACTCGCTATACTAGACGCCATGATAGATCCGTACTTTGCGACCATCAACTCCAAATTTCCAATATGGGACAAGAGCAAGTTCCAAGCCATGGTGGATTCTATCCGGTAGGATTCCACTTGCCCTGAGTCTAGATGAGCGAGCAACGTCTGCTGTAACAGCCTGGTTCTTGTCACCTTGCATGCACACTCGGTTCGTTCGGTTCAGCGGAAAATGGCAGTCAGACGTCACTACATCTGTGTCGTTTCTCGACTCTGACATTGTCGCTGGCTTTCTCGCCAGTTCCAACCATGTTCAGTGTTGTAGAGAACCTCGGACTGCTCTTTCCGTGCTTTCTCAACGTACAGAAACTCTTGTCATTGGTACGTAAATACTAAGTTTTTGAGGCTCGGTCGACGTGTTAATGGCGCTAATCATACGACTCTTCCATCATGGTTGTTGTTGCTAATAACCCTTTTTTTTTCTTCTTCTCATGTTTCTGTTTGATTCGTCCATTCTTCAAAGTGTGCCGCGGCACTACTTGCACATGTTAGAGCAACTGTACACCCATACGGCCCGCTGCGCCGAAGCTACCGGTATCCTGCAATGGCGCCGTATTCGAGGCCGGCTCCGTGAGAGCGGCTTCCAAGAGTACAATGAGCTGGCGCATCGACTGTACATTCTGGACAAGAAAGGATGCTGGACAGCAGGAGTACCGCCGAGAATCCCGGCGGAAGTTCAGCTAAACTTGGCCGCTCAATACACAGACAAGGTCTTGGAGGCGTTGGCCCTGTAGGCTGAGCTGGCAGAGATAGAAGAGATCATCTATCGCAACTTGTACACCAGGTCGAGTGTCGAGCCGAAGACGAAGTTCGGCAACCCGTTGCGCCAATATGGCAGCAGCTTGGAGACTGACTGGCCAAGTCGAACGTGGAGGACGCGACCAAGACCCAGACCGAACACTATCCCGCAAAAAGCCGCACTGGCATTTCAAGCCTTGTCTGCGATATTAGCCCTCATGTCAGCCCATAGAGAGCAACCGGAAGCCATATGTCAATAGCGCTCGGGTAATGCAGAGACATACCTGAGACTCTTGCTCTCGCTATAGACGTCGGCACTGGACCCTACAAAACAGGTATCAGTCTCATTGTATTTCTATTATGTTATCCTTACTTACTACTCTGTGCTTTTGGCTTTGTTCTCAATATTGCTTTTTTTACTTGTCTCATAAAAAACCCTGATATATATTTGGTTTATTATGGTTACTAAACATACCAAATTTTGCGGCAATAGCCCTATTGCATCATGCCCTCCTCCCTACTTGCTGCAAGTCTGCGCAGACATTTGTCAGGACGACGGGAACAGCGACGACTCCGGCACAGAGCTACCTAGGCAATCAGCTTCGCAAACTTACTGAGCGCCATGGTCAGCTCCGGACAAGAAATTTCCTACATCAGACGGCTTCAAGACTTGTCATCTGTCTTGGTAGACGCATTGGAAGCTGCCAGCGCAGCGCAGCGAAGCGGCAGAAGATACTTGTATCACTAGAACCTCGGGAGACCGTAGAATATTTGCCACTCCCCAACAGCAGCTATCGTAGTTGCCAAAGAGCCTTCGACAAAACGCAGCAGAAGGCTACCACAACGAGCTGCTACGGACAGGACTTGCGGAACAACCGCGAGCACAAAGGCGTCAGGATCTTGGCGCCTACTAAGTTTCCTCTTCGGATTGGGGCGTGGACGAGGCTATTTGGTGCTGGTGCTGGTGCGGCGCGGGTCTCTTCATCGCGTTCATGAACTGGGGGGGGGGATGCAGACGATTAGGTACCTACCTATCTCTGCCCCGATCAGCATAACCACATAACCACTTGAGTGCCAAAGTTATGCGAACTCTGGATTCCCTGTATATCCAAGTGATAGTGCATGTTAAAAAGGGTCGAGGCCATTGGATGAGGCTGGAGGGTTCCAGTAGTGCGTTGGTGTGGCCGCCGGGGCGTGGTGGCTGTGGGATGAAGTGGTGGTCACTGGTGATATTACGCGATGTTTTGGACGTCTGCTGCGAAAAGGTTCATGGCGGCCGTTGTCGGCGGCTAGCGCTGAATGTACAGAGTACGTACTGCTCGTATGTCCGCTATACCCGGAGTACATTCCTTATGTACCTCCGAATGGGCATTAGGTACTCCATAGGTATATACTCCGTAGTGCATAGGTACCTGTACGTGGCTGAGAGCATGAGGTTCACCGTTCCAGTGGACCCCAACACGTTTCTGTCAGAAACTGACTCCGTACATTGGGTACGTCCAGGCTCCTGGCGAGTCCTGAGTCCTGACTCCTGACTCCTGAGGTAGCACCAGCCTCAGCCTCACCCCATACGGAATAGATACCTACGGAGTACATACCCGGAGGATAGGTAGGTACCTGGTACCTACCTATGTACGGATTACGTACCGCAAGTCAGCTCAGCCCCCTCAGCTGCTGCGTTGTTGCCTCCTCATTCTGAAAGAGGATGTTCGGAAGAACGAGAACGAAGCGGCGGAAGCTTGGTTTTACTTCATCTCATTATATTATTTCCCAATCCTTCGAAGCTTGCACTCCCTCTTTCCATGAATCACCGTGCGACAACGTCTACTTCCATCAGGGTGCCCTGCAGTGTTGACGACAAGTCGGCGGCGGTCAGCACTATCGCCAGCACTTTCTAGCTTCCAGTTACAAATCACACCATCCTGCTATATTCCTCGCTCATCCGTTCAGCTGGCTGTCCGCGGTCACTTATTATCATACCCGTATTCCAGACCTTGCGCCAGCGGTCATGTTCGCCACGCAGCAGTGTCTCGACACGGTAGACTCGGGGCGAAAGCGGCTTCGCGATGATGAAGATCTCCCCGGAGCCGCTGCCGCCCTCGGAGTCCACAGAGACGTAAGTGTCATCAATCTCTCGCTCCCGGTCCGATATCTTGCGATTGTTGACACCGTCTCAGAAACGTTTCCTTTGCTCTATGCCGTTTCGAAACTCACATTCAGGCCCTCGCCAGTGCCTTACCACCCCCATCATACCGCTAAATGCCAGCCCAGCCGTAGCGGGACCTCGGCATACAATAGATACATGGACGCCGGACCCGATGGGCAACTTCGCTCGCAAGGCAAACGCTGAACTGGAAAGGATGACTATGGCTCAGTCAACGCCTCCCGGCCATGACGAGACATCCGTAGACATCTCATCGTCCCGTGATATCCGCCCAATAGGCCAAACTTCCACACCGATTCATTCAAACTTTGCCGCTCAAGTATGGGGTCAAGATGCTGGATGCGCCGTTCCACTGCAGGCCGCCACTGCTTCGGGTGGGATGGTCAATTTGGGAGATCACATCGCTGGCGATTCTCAAGACAATTGCACACCAAGGCCCATTATGACCGATGCGGAGCGCCATATGCAGTCCCTTCCATCGCCAAAAGCCGAGATTGTTGTGCCGATTGCAGGTAACTCCTGCGGCATGACGGTGGAGGAGTCGAACAATGTAAATGCACTCTTGTCACGTCTTGCAGCCGATTATCCGGATCCTCCGTCTCATCAGCCGTCTCCGACACGTGCTATGGAACACCCCAATGCCATGAAGGGTACTAAACTCTATCTCAAATCAGGAACATACTTGCTTTCCGACGCAGAACCCGCCTCTCCATTTCCAGGACGCAGGGGACACCAACGCAGCAAGCACGTAGTTCACTCTTGGACGTGGCAACCGGGCATGAAGAGAACTTTCAGCATGGGGTACCGGTCTGACTGTGAACAATGCAGACTCAAAGTTCCTGGCCACCTGAATCACATTGTCATCTCATAGACCGGGCCTCTTAGAGCAAACAATGTGGCAGAGTTGGTGGTCATAGATGAACAGTGTGCGAATAGGCCAGCAGAGCGGAAAGTTTAATTCTACTTGACAGTGAGCGAAACTTGCACCGAGGAGGTGAACCTGCAGGGAATTACAACAGAATCGGGAAGCTCCTTTTTTTGGCATCGCGCCACATGGACCTGCAAGTGCATCTCCTTGGTCACTTGGGACTCGGAGAACCGATGGTCCGAACGATCATGACAACGAGTCAAGCCACGGCATGCTGGACAATGCCATGGCCTTCACATAACAGCCTCTAAAATCTTTTCCTTTCTTTTCCCAAAACAGCGTCTACATTGTTTTCTTTGTATTTCTCCTTCTCTTCGAGGGGATCAAGCAACAACTGTTTCCTTTGTGTTTGGTTTTAAGACCTAGCGATGCATCTGCCATTTGATGCGCTCTCTTTCTGGTTTCTGGTCTGGCTTGGCTTCCTCAGGGCTTTTCATTCTTTTTTGTCGGCTGACCTGAAGTCTGGATGCACACGTGCTGCGTGCATGACTGGGAGGTCATTACGGGCTTGCAAGAGACTTGTCACAACCAAAGATGTACTTTGTACAGTGTAAATTTGTATCGCCATCAAATTCGGAAACGTGGTAGAATTTCTGGCCCAAAGTTCAAGACACTCCCGCTGAAACTGCTCGACGAATGACGAGTTGGTAAATGAGAGCCGCGAATCTACAGTGATGTAATGACGACCAGTATCCCATATCGTTCCCACCATTTTTTTTTAAAAAAAAAAATTACCCTCACGCCAATCCGATGCACCATTTCTGCTTACAAACACGGTATATCATACAATGAGTAGTTTCAACGAAACTTTCCACCTCCCGTCAGTGGCCCCATGCCTTGCTAGATCACAGAGTGATATAATGAACAATATTACCTCCTTACTACCTTCATATAGCGATCTGACACCAATCGTCTACCACAGCCGCCAGCCTCGCTTCTCGGGCTTAGAGTTTTCTTTCTCGAGACCCAGTTGGTCCAGGCTTCCACCCGACACCTGGTTTTGCTTCTCCGTCTCCCAAGCATCACGCGCCTTTGTCTCGATCGACTGCACCATGCCAGCGTCACCCGCCACAGCCGGCTCCGCCGTAGCGGAATGCGACTCGGTTTTCTTTGAGGCACCAAATAATCCAGTGACAACGCCCCAGATACCTTTGCCTTCCTGTCGAGTCTTCGCTTTCTCCTTCACAGCATGTTCAGTCTCCGCTCCAGAGAATGTAGGCATTACGCGTTCTTCAAAATGTGTTCTGTGTTCAGGAGTGTCCAGCAAGGGTGGTAGTTTGATACCCTTTTCTTGCGCGCGGCGGTTGACTTCCTCCACCAGCTCCATCTGTTCATCGGTGGCATCGCCCCTGAGATAGGCTATTCGTGCGATGGCCAGTTCGTCGGCCTCGAACTTCTTTTGTGCTTCTATCCACTCAGCGCGGCGGGCGCTATTAAACTGAAGCATGTCCCAGACGGAATATACGCTTACGAAGCCGGCAAGGACTAATGGCATAAAATTAGCATCAAACCAGACACGATGGTGAGAGGAGAAGTGGTGATGAGGTTGATCAACAATGGTGAATGTGCGAACAGGGACCGCTCTTCGCGAAGACGAAAGGAGGTCCACAATCGATGAAAAACTGCGGTACACAGTGGGAGAGGTCTACACTTACTCGTAAAGAAGATAAGAGCCCTCACGGTCCACCTATGCGCAACATCGAAAAACTTCCTCGACCCTTCAACCATCCTGTCCACCGAACTAATCTGTGCTTGTTGCGCCGCCTGGTGCGCTTTCCTCAACCTTTGGACTCTCTGCTCTGGTGTTTCTCCCGGAACCCGTGGCGATTGCTTCGACGCAGCGGGAGAGGCAACTCGTCCGACGACGGCGGTCTTGGACGCAGCATGTGGAAGGGTTGACGTGAAGCGCGTTGCATCCAAGACGCTGCGGGGGGCCATTCGGGCCATTCTGGAAGCCATTTTGTGTTGTTGAATGAGTCTTGTACTCGATGAACTGCGTTGGGGGAGATTTGGCTGGTCTGTGTGTTCCGTGGAAAGAGTGGGCTGAGTGAGGTGGTAATTGATGCGCGACCGCGAGACAAATGGCTCTCATGACGGCAAGATTTTTTAAGGGTGGTACATACCAAGAGGTACGTACCTATCTTACTCCGTAGTTGTAATTTTGAGCGACATGATTGGAGCGGGAGATATTCGGGTTTGAGCGCCATTGTGGTTGCCAATTGGATTTGGGAGAAAGGTGCGAAATCAAACTTGCACGACTTCGCGTTCATGTATGTACTCCGTACATATTTGTACCGATTACGAAATCATCAAATACCTATCGTTGTCGGTGCTTCTCTCCGCCACCTCGGGCAGAATGGGGGCAGAATGAGATTGTTTGGAGGGGGCAATGGCAGCTGATCTCGACAGCCGATTTGAGTTCTCGGAGAGGTCTTCCAAACGATGGAATTTCATGATCAATCTAGTCATGAGCACGACGTGTTTGAAGATGTGGAAGCTACTCATCTGTCCACCTCTCTCGTCGTGGGAAGAATGTGCTTGGAAGTCAAAAGGCAGTCTGCGCACATACGTGATACAAAATACATACAGAGAATCTAGGTATATATGTCCATACGGAGTACATACTCCGTACATACCTACATGCCCGCCTGCAATCCGATTTTATCATCTGATCGAGCTTTACGGAGTATTATCACGTCACTTGAAACTACTAGACTCCAGAGCACACACATAGGATTCACATGTATGAGCGACATACAGGTCAAGGAGACCGTCGCAAGGGGCGATTGCCTTCGTTGCCGCCAGACTTTGGGGGCCCAAAGTGGATGAAGCGTTGGCATCACAGATGTCTTCTTCATGTCGACGATCCAAGGCGTCGAGCACAATGAAAACGAGAAAGAAATCAAAAATTACGCCCCCCATGGCCCCGAAGGACAATGGAGTACAGAACGACTCCGCGCTGTGCAATGCAGGCCTCCCATACTAAATCCCCCGAATCTTGAGCTGGGAAATTTGGAACAAGGTAAGTATGAAGAAGAAGAGAAAAGGAAAGGAAAGCTTAGCACCATCCAGCTGAATATATACTCTGTTGTTGTTGCCTGGGGCACCAATTTCCTCCAGAAACGCTCCAAGGCATCCATAGTAATGTGTGCACACTGCAAGAGCTACCACGTGATCCACACCATTTTTTTGTGCCCCATCTCTCGCTTGCCGGCGCAAGCAGGGCACACCCCACCTGGTACGTATCTTGCGTAGGGCACGAAAACCCTTCCAGACAATTTGTCGAGCATCTCCTCCCTCCCAAACCTCAACGCCAAACCGAACATCGACAACCGGAGCCAGTTGGATCGCATACAGGCACAATGGTACGAAGAACCCCGTTGGAATTGTCAAAGAGAACAATAAGAGTGATGCGATTTTTTCGCGTGTAGAAGGGGTTTTGTGCCATTGCTAACGAACGTTTTGTTTCGAACTTGTAGGCGATCAAGCACAACCAGAAGATCGTGAACAACCGTGAGACTTGCCACCCGCTCGCATCATCCTCGATCAATAACGACGGCAGCAACAAACGCAGAAGCAGCAGGACGTCCGACTGACATGCAAATGTTTAGACTTCCGTAAGGATTGGCAGAGACGGGTTCGCACCCACTTTGACCAGGTATGCGGCTGTCCTTCTTTCCGGAAATGACTGGATTCTCTCCTTCTCGTGCTCCCAGATGTCGCGCGACGAAACCATACTTCGTTTGAACAAGCAGACTATCTCAGCAGCCGTTAACACATTTTCGTCCAATAGCCCGGGAAGAAGGCTTCGCGTCGTGTTGCCCGTCAGGCTAAGGCGGCCGCTTTGGCTCCTCGACCTGTCGACAAGCTGCGTCCCATCGTCCGATGCCCTACCATCAAGTATAACCGCAAGGTGCGCGCCGGCCGGGGTTTCACCCTGACCGAGCTCAAGGTACGATATCAACTCTCGCATTCCACGACCATCAACCAGCTTCAATCCGATTTCCTCGCTCGACCAGTGTTCCAGAGAGATGTCTGCGAAAAGGATGAGCAGAGCTTTGGGAACAGAGTGTGTTTCGAGACGAGAATTCGTTTCTAACAATACAACAGGAGGCTGGTATTGCCCGTCCTCTGGCCCGCACCATCGGTATCTCGGTCGACCACCGCCGACAGAACCTCTCTGAGGAGAGCTTGGCCATCAACGTGGCCCGCCTCAAGGCCTACAGAGAGCGATTGATCCTGTTGCCTCGCAAGTCCAACGCCCCCAAGAAGGGTGACACCAAGACCGACATCTCCCAGATCAACCGTGCTGCCACCGTTTCCTCCGTCCTCCCCATTGCCCCTACCGACCTTGCCGTTAAGGAGATCCAGAAGAGCGAGATGCCCGCACCCATCGAGGGTGGAGCTTACGCCACTCTGCGCGCCGCCCGAAGCAACAAGCGATACCAGGGTGCTCGTGAGAAGCGTATCAGGGATAAGGCGGAGGCCGAGAGCGCTTCCAAGAAGTAAAAATAGCAAAACTGGGAAACTGGTGTTTGAGGTTTTTTTTTGGCTGTTTGCGTCTCTTGGGGAGGAGAAAAGTGGTCTAACGTCGTCAGTTCAAGAATCTGTCAAGAAGGGAGTTCTTGGCCCGGTTCATGTAGAGAAGAATACTCTAGGGTCCTGGTTCATACAATTATTGCATTATCATGATTGGCTTCGCCAGCACGTCATTGAGCCTTTTTTACACCAAGCCTTCAAATCTTCTTGTCTCTCTCTCCTTTGGGAGGAGAAGCAGAACGTGCTTTTAGTTGAAGGCATCGTGGCACAATTCATTCGAACATCAATAATTTGGAGAATGAGCTGGGGAGATCCTTTTTGCGTAGAGCACTGACGATTTACTAGATATGTAGTTGAGTCCACGCACATAGGCCTCGTACTCGTACAAGCAGCGCAATTTGATACCAAGATGTGCACGTCCCAGATGGCTGTCTATCTATGTTTGTGTTTGTGTTTATGTGGTCAATTAAAGTGAATTATCAATTATCTAGTCGTCTCGCGAATACGCGCGTTCCATCGCGCACCCATTTCTGCAGCAATTCAAGCTTCTCCGCCGGCAAGGTGCCCTCAGCACGCTTGGCCAATTCTGTGCACAAAATGAGTGCGTTTTCAGCATCCACCACGGTCATTCTAGCCTTCTGTTCCGCGTTGACTTGCCGAGGCTCAAGGCGCAAGCTGGACGCTGCGGAGCCAACTCGGGCGATGGAGTTTGCGACTGACAAAGTTACACCGTCCTCCTCCTTCTCCTCCGTCTCCTCCTTCTCCTCCGTCTCCTCCTTCTCCTCCGTCTCCTCCTTCTCCTCCGTCTCCTCCTTTCCTGTGATGGCTTCCCTCAGACTTGCCTCGGCGGCTGCATCGTCAAGTAACAGTGATAGGACAATTCTCGCGCCATCATCTGATCGCGACATGAGAGCAAGAACAAACCACGCCTCAGATTTCAGAGACGGCCATTTGTTTTGAGTAATCAGAAACCTCAGCGGCTGTTGTACCGAATGTGTTGCGTAAAATGCCTGTCTTTGTCTTTCCCCAGGAGAATGATGCGACTGTGGCAACAACGACAACGATGATAATTCCGTGGCAGAAACCGAGACTGGAGAGAGATTTTCGGTTACTGGCATGGAGTGCAGTGCTCGACAGATGGCAGCCACGCACCGCGCCGCCTCAAGTCGTGTTGGTTCTGCGTCTGACCGTCCGTATAAAGCTATTATACTGTTGGCACTTGTCTGAGTGTCGTTGTTGTGGTCATCTGACTTGGCTGAAGAAGTAGAACAAGGAGAAGAGCAGGTTTCCTTTTTATTTTCCAACGGTGGAGTGCAGATCTGCCAGACGTTGGCAGTGCAGTTGAGAAGCAGTAACCTCGTGAGAGAAACAGCGGCAAACTGGAGTTGGGGCACAGTGTCGAGAGAGTATAACCTTGGCACACACTGTGGAAGCAACAAGTCTGCGAGCTGGAACTTGTTCCCGAGCGGGATAGCGAGGTTTTTGAGGAAAGAGCAGGCGGCGTGTAGAAATTGAGAATCTGTTACATCAGGGTCAGATATGAGCTTCACCAGCGGCTCATGTGCCCTATAGTCTTGTACCAATGCGATCGATGCAGCATCAGAGCGAGAAACGTTGCCCAGTGCGAGGCATGCCGCTGACTGGAGAAAGAGGTTCTTCTTGGACTCATTGTCGTTGCCGCCGCGAAGCCAGTCCAGTAAAGTTTGAGGAACTCCATTGGAGAGAGAATATGTGCGAGCGAATGAGTCGTTGCCAGAGACATCGGCCAGGGCAGAAAGCAATGAGGACCGCAATTGTTTGACTTGCGCAACAATATCCTCGTCGTCGATGGCGTCATAGTCAATGCCGACATGCGCGTGGTAGAAGACAGCCAGGAGCAGCATTACTTGATCGTCCGCGATCAACCTATGTTGCAAAGCCTCACTTGCAAGATAAGCCAAGGCCACTGCCGCCAGACTAACGAAGTCATCGACATCCTCTTTGGCCTCAGGCTGGTCGGCCAATGTAAGAAGAACGCCCACTATGGTCGGATCAACTGCTGCTGCCTCTCCGTCCTGGGTAACAAGAAGGGCCAAAATTTTGCACACGTACGGCACAAACGGTGCGTATTTGTGAAAAATGTTTGGTAACATCAAAAGACCGAGAAGCTGCTTGCTCAAGCCAGATTTAGAGGCCAGGATCTGGGCAGGTTCTAGGATGTCACCCTTTAGCGGTTGTGTTTTCTGTTTCTGCAAAGATGAATAAAGAAGGATTTCTGCATTGCTATCTAGCGGAAGACTCACCATAGTCTACCAAGACGTTGTATAGAACCGGTATGTTGAATGGGAGCAAGCTTTCGTCCGCCACATGTTTTGTGACGGACAAGAGGCGGCTCTGTTCAACAAGACGAGCCCGGTTCTCGTTGGTGTCGGCACAGGCATTTCCGATGAGGCGGAGAGCGTGGATATGGAGTTTTTGTCTCAGATGGCCTTCCGCTAGGAGCGCGACGAAGAATTCTAGAATGCCTGCGTCTCCGTAGGGAAGACGCCATGCGACTGTGATACTGGTGAGCCTGCGCCAAGTCTGTCGAGGAGGATGTGAGGAGGTCAAACAAGAGACGGAAAATATCATGGAAAATTAGGGGCTCTCTTTGTTCTGCTGAGGGTATCCCCTATCTTGAGCAGCGCCAAGTAGACTCTTGTATTGTGGCTAAGAAAAAGAAAGCAAACCCCCGTACAGTGGCAAAAAAAGAAACAGAGCAAGAGATAGGGAGAGAAGTGAAAGTCGGGATACAGGAACGCAAAGAGACAGACTAGGAATCCCAGCCAAACTCACCATCACGACTCCCGTCACCCAATGCTTCTGCTACTGAATCCAGCTCCTCGGACTTTGTGGACCACATGGCCCTGCATGAAGACAAGACCGCAGCAAGCAAGTCTGTCCTTTGGCGGCGACTATCATTGGTGTCCGGTGCGTCTCCTGCGTCTGAAGGTTCGCGGCTGCTGCCATGTTCCTGAAGAAGCACAGCGACCTGATGCGCAGACATTGTGCGTATCCTGGCTCCCATCCTCATTGTGCCGTTGCTATACAAACTTTTTTTCCTAAAAAAAGCCCAGGCAGGTCTTTTGCTTCCGAGTCTCCACTGCGCGACGGATGTTGAGCTAGTGATGAGGATTTACGTACACCGTACACGCATGGGGACGGAAGTGATTTCATTTATTGGGAATCATTGTTTCTTTCTTTTTTGGTTTGGTTTTTTTGACTCCTTTGGAATTTCGGCAGCCGAACCGTAGTCCTCGAAGGAAGAACAACGCAAAGGTTGCAATTTGGGAAATTTCTTGGAAAGGGAAGGGTAGGTAGTCACGACTCACAAATGTCAGCAGATAAAAGTTCTTTGCGTGTTGCATTGCTCGATGACATACCCTGCCCTCACGGCTGAAATACGGCTAAACCCACTCCGCTGTCAAAGTCACGGAAACAAAATCCGCTGTTGCCCCAACTTCCCAAGGCAAGTTGCCGCGGCCGGCGGAGAAAAAACTACGAGTTGACGCCCTGCGAATACTTCGTCACGCTCGTCATCTGACACGCCTATCTTGCAAGAGGCTTCGCACTCCCCATTATCTGCTGACTTTGAGATATCGGAAGCCACATACCGACTGACTGCTACAACTCCCCTCGCTGGCAATTCTCTCTAATCATGGCACGTATATCCAAGTTGTCCTCAATCTCCTTTCTGTATTTGTTCCTCTAATGCGGCGATCATCTTCGCATGACGTCTCATTGACATGGCCTTGATATGCGGCGAAGCCTCGTCTCCTCTTTGAATCTGGGTGGAATCTAATCTCTTTCCAATTTCGTAGGCGCATCGCTTCGTCTTCACAGCCGTCCTCACAGGCTCCCGAATCCTCGGCAAATCATTCCTGGCTGCCTACAAACAAGCCCAGGCCGCATCGCAATATCAGCGCGCGGCAGCCAAAGCCGGCGGCGGCAACGGCTCCTCCTTGGGCGCCTCCCTCTCATCAGGCATGACCATCGACGAGGCCTGCAAAATTCTGAACGTCAAACACCCCGCGCCCGGGCAAATCAACGTGGAGGAGGTAATTGAGCGGTATAAGCGGCTCTTCGATGCCAATGACCCGAAAAAGGGTGGCAGCTTCTACCTGCAGAGCAAAATTGTGCGCGCCAAGCAAAGATTCGATCGCGAGGCGGGTCCCATGATTGAACAAGCCGAGATGGAGGCTGAGATCAAGCAAGGCTGGAAACCAAAGGTGCACAAGGACTAGACAAAGGCTACGGAGCGTCAACCCATTCATCAAGGCAGCTTCATGCCACGTCGTTGATGGAGTTCCCATTCTACCCGAAAGGGCCGGGGATTCTCACATTGTGAGAACTTTGCGGGAGTTGCGACACCCTTATTCCCTTTCGATGACACGGGTTCAGATCATTTCAGCTACAGATACTTGATATAAGGGATGGGTGGGTGAGAATGAAACGAAACATGGTGGCACCTAGCATACAGCCAGGGCTGCGAACGGAGGAACGGCACACGATAGAACAAGTGTCCAACTCCTCTCTGTATAACTGTACATCTTCACTCGATACGGCATGGCACGGCACGGCGTTCTTTTTTCTTGCTTTTTGGTTTTTGTCTGAGCCTCTTTTGGTGGGCTTACTTTCATACTCCGGTACGGGTTGACATGCGCAAGGGCGCGGTGTCTTCACAAGATATAAATTAAGCTGTTCCAGGGAGTTCCTCTTATATAAGTTAGATGGGTGAGAACATTTCATGATCATGCTAGTTACCATGTCCAATATACTGTACTATCTATGATTGCATACTCATCGGCGTAACAGGTCGCAATTGCTTAGTCGGACAAGAAGCAAAAGAGGGGCGATGATGAGAGAATTCATAGCCAATCGGTCATTGCGACACCGACTGCGGCCACGCGTCGCGTCTGTATAAATCTGATATGGAAACAGGTTTACTTATCTCAAGAATATAGAATATGGGCATACGCTATTTCCTAATATGATGTGCACAGTGCTACACAGGTGTGGTAGCGTCGGCGCGTGGATTCAAGACCTAGGGTAGCCTAATATAGCCGACAATAAAGGCTCAAACGAGTGGTGATTGCACTTCTTGACAGTGCTAAAATAGTGGCAGCCGGTGTTATTACGCACCTAGGTACCTAAGTTACCCTCTGCATTATGGTCGGACTGCATGTACCCTGCGAAGCGGATGCACAACAACACACCTTACCGTCCTTACGTCTTCCTCCTCACCAGGCCCCTCCAGAAATCAAAGCTATTCTCATCACTCTGCAGCGCCCATATCTTTCCCGTGCCCCTCCCCTCTCTATCCATCTCCTCCACCTTCAACATGCCCCAGTCCCTCGTAATTCCCAGCACCCGCGCGCGCACACCACCCTCTGCCTCCAGAGAAACCGCCTGCCCCGTATGCAGCCAGTGGCGATAATATCGACGTTCCAGCGCCTCAGTGAAGCCTTCACGGCGGAACTGCGCGTGCAGAGACTCCAGACGCGTGAGAATACGGGCCAGAAGGGTTTCTATGCGGAGTGTAGACGCCATGTGCGGGGGAAGCAGATCAAGGATGGACGTCGTGGGACGAGGATTTGTGGCGTTGATACCGATGCCGAGAATGATTTGGTACGCGCCGTCGTAGTAGCCGCACTGAGAGAGGATACCGCCTATTTTGACGTAGGTTTTCGACGAGGCTGGCTTGGTAGGGTCGAGGGCATCTTTTTAAACAACAAAGTGTTAGCTAAGTTTACCACATGTGTGTTCTTATATGAGAGAAATTCAGAGACAAGCTTTATCTACTCTTTATTGCCCCCAACTCTCTTCTTCTCTGATACATGGACATGAGTCTGGAGGCAGGGCTAGAAAGGGTAGAGGAAGCGCTCGCGGTACTTACAAATGTCGTTGGGCCACTTGATTTTGACAGGTAGATTTTCGTAGCCCGCACCATACGACTGGATGGCTTCGACAATGGCAATAGCCGCGATGTACTGGAGGAATACCACGGGGCGAGAGGCCGCGAGGTGGGCTGGGTGGTTGATGATGGTCGAGAACATGAGGGCTCCGGGTGGTGCGACCCAGACGTTGGAGCCGCGCCCGCGACCGGCAACTTGGATGGATGCGGAAAAGGTGAATCCGGTAGGGAGCTTCGCGATGACCTTGGGGTTCCTGTTGATAAATTTAGTTTGTGGTTTTGTGGAGACTTATCTTCGTGGTACTGGCGCGTGAAAAGGGTTTTAGGCTGCGAGAGAGGCTTGATGACGGGCTGTAAAGATAAAGATGAAGGTGAGGATGAATGGAGTGGAGGGACTGACCTCTCTAAAAGAGAATTGGTGCTCGTGACAACATCTCCATACATCAGCACGTTGCCCCAGGATTCAGCGCCATCTTCCATCAACTGAAACCGAGCCAGACTGGCATAGTATACTTTGTGGTCGAAGCGAGGCGTCATCTCCGTGGTGGGCAGGCACTTCTCATGAGCCACAATAACCTTGGTGACGGCACTGTAGTCCAGAACGCCAGCAGTCTCACCAGCGGCATCGTCATGATCATCATCAACAGGAAGACCCTGCAGCGCCTTCAAGTCCCGGACAGTAAGGCCATTCTGGTCACTGTGAATACGAAACGTGTCGCCCTCGCCCCTAATATACTCGCTATCACCCTCCTCCTCGATGGCAGGAGCCCAGGAGTACAGTAGTTCCGACACATGCGAACCATGAACGGCAGTGAGATGAATGCTGGACAGAATTGGTACAGACGCGGTTTCTTCGGCGCTCACCTCGAGGCCGAGTTTGCGCAGACAGGCTCGAAGAAAGCCAAGACGAGCCTCATTATACTCTTGTAATGTGCGAATGAGGTCCGCGTACTCGGGAATGCCTGGCTGGGGAGACAAATTCGCCGGCGCGAATCTAGACCAGAAAGGAACATGTTGGTAAGATGATGACAAGAAACAGGAGGAGGATGCACATACTCTGGATGCGTCCCCGACAGCATAGCCAAACCCTCGCCCACATGACACAAAACGAGAGCCGCCTTGCCGTGTCCACCATCCACATCCAAATCATCTTGATACGATGCCAGAACTTCCACCTTGCGTCCCGTGACTGTCGCGGCATTGACAAACACGCCGCCCCCGTTATAATAAGAAGCAAACGTGTCTGCGAGCTTCTCCTCAAAGGAATCTTTGGCAACACGCAGAATCGCCGCTCGCGCACCCTTCTCACTATGGTACTCAAACCCCCGGAACGCACCGCCGCGACAGGTTCCCGGAAAAAAGGCCAATTCGCGACTCCCCACAACCTCGAGCGGCTTATTCCCTACCTCAAACTCACACCTGCCGCTGGCGTAGTAGGCGCCTGCACAGAGGCCAAGATAAGAGCCTCCCCGGCGGACGTAGTCGCTGATGAGACGATTTCCTGGGCCATTGAGCACGCGGCAGTAGCCCAGATCGGCGCCGCCGGGGATAACTAGCAATGCGCACGTCGATTGCCAGGGTTCTTTGAGAAGAACTGACTCCGAGATGGGGATGACGGCGTAGTTGGGGGAAAGGAGACGGCGGAACGAGTCGATGCATTGCCGGACTGACTCGGTTGTTGTGCCGGTGCCTGAAGAATTAAAGTCAGCGATTGGCACGAAAAAGCCGACAGGTTGTCTCCTTTCGGAGATACTGATGTGTCGATGTGTTGCATCTCGGCCTCCGTCTGTGGTGGTGTCTTACCCGTGTAGACAAGGACGTTGAGTCGTGTCGGCGTCATGATGGGCTCGGCGAGCTGAGAGCAAACCCCCCTCTCTACCTAGTATCTACAAGGTCTTTTCTGGGTCTAGCCGAGAAGCTTCGCGAATTCTCCCACCTTCACCTACACCTACACCTACACCTTCGCCGGTCGTATGTACCCAGGAACAGGATAGGATCGACTTGCGTGAGACAAATGATGGCACCGGCACAGGAAAAGGCTCAAGATGTCACAACGGCACAGCCCGTCGACGACGACGAGCCAGACGAGTGGTGAGTGGGCCTTGTTTGTTGTGCCCGTAATTAGCAGCACGTTCAGCCGAGTTGAGTGATGGCCAAGGAGGATGCCGGCCGCGACGCGAACTGACACAGTCATCGCGTAGGGACAAGAGGATATTCAGCACCGGCTGCGCGGGTACGTTTTTATCTTCTTTGAGACTTCAATGCCCTGAAGTGCACTCTCGTGAGAGGGCAGACCAGCTTGGTAGAGGACCTGGGCTGACGCATTTCATGGTATTTGCACTACATTTTTGGTTGACGGCAGACGAGAACATGAAGATGACGGATTGCTACTTTGACAAGAAGGACTGGAGGGCATGTACAGCCGAGGTAAGGCGCATTGCTCCTGATTGATTCTCGGATTGAATCATGATTGATATTGCCTACTGTCCCGTCAATTTTCCCCTTTGTCTTCATTTATTATCTAGCTCATGCACCCAAGCAATCGGCCGTCTACTGACCGGGATCGTTTCGAGGACAGATGGAAGACTTCAAGCAGTGCTGGAAGCGTCATGGCAATGACCAGCGCACCGCTACGCAAGACGCGTGAAGGGCCCGACTTGCGTGCGCGACAACTGGGGCAATGGCTTCGCCAGAGTGATACGAAGTCGAATGGGTTTAAAATAGGATTGAATCTCACACCAGTAGAAGTCCGAATTGAAAGAGATCATCGGATGATATAATCATCCGCTTCCCATGAGCCCGACTTCGAGGATTATTTTTGCTTAGTATGTACTCCGTGCTTCCAAGTTCCGACATCTGGAGCCTTTTAGAGCCTGTGATGCAATCGCCTTAATAACCGTAGCCTGATTCGTTTTTCTGCCATGTGGGGCGCACCACACGTGATGCGCAGCTTCCGGAGCTACAAACGCGTTAGGCGGCACGCGACGCTTTGCATCATGATCTCACAGTCTCTGAGATTATATCATCATTTTCTTGCCACAGCTTGTGCCCGACAACGTCCTGCACCTCAACACTTCACAGAACACCCCCATGCACGCAATAACAACAAGAGCCTTCGCCCCCTCGTCAGCCATGCTCCTGTCCACGAGAGCTGTCTTGGCGGCCTCCGCCCGTGCCTTGCCCCAGCGAATACAGTTCGCGGCGCGATTCTACGCCGCAGACGCTGCACCAGCATCGGAAGTATCGCCAGAAACCGCAGCACCATCCGCTTCGAAATGGTCCAAGTCCAAAGCCGCTGCCGCTACCGCTGCCGCTACCTCCCTCAAATTAGCTGTATATGACCCTTCAAAAATGGTCTACAACGACCCCGATAATAGCACAGAGTCGAAGTCCGCCAACGGTGGCGCGACCCTTGCCCCGGACTGGACAAACAGCTTTCACGGCATTTCGACCAAGCCCGTCTCGAAAGAGCAGTTCAAGAACCTCGTGACGCCTCTCGACGTGGCTGATATTGAAGTCAAGCCGGATGGGATTCTCTATCTCCCTGAGATCAAGTATCGGAGGAAACTGAATGAGACGTTTGGGCCAATGGGATGGGGTCTCATTCCAAAGAGCGAGGCTGTGGTGGGCAACTCGATTGTCACGAGGGAATATGCTCTCATTATTGATGGACGGTAAGGATGAAGCCGACCTGGCGGGCCCCTTGTCTTGCTTTTCGCATTTCTTTCTCTCTCTTCCTCTCTATCTCTATCTCTCTCTCTCTTTGCCTGGTCTCTCCCTGTCTCTCCTGTCTGTCTCTACCTGCGAGTCACCAACAGATACATGCCCCTCTACCCGCAATTCGTATATATGTGTGTACATGCAATGGAAGGAGTCAACGTCTCATCACTAACCATCCCCTCAACAGCTTCGTCTCCCAAGCCCAAGGCGAAAACAACTACTTTGGCCCCGATCAACTCCCCTCCGCCGTCGAAGGCTGCAAATCCAACGCCCTCATGCGATGCTGCAAGGATATCGGAATCGGCTCCGAGCTATGGGACCCCCAGTTCCTGCGCTGGTTCAAGAAGACGCACGTAGAGGAGGTCTGGGTCGAACACATGGTTACTAAGAAGAAGAGGACCGTTATGTACAAGAAGGGCTTGGTACAGGTTGCCTATCCGTACAAGCTGACCAAGTAGATGGGTTGTTCGTAAAACAGGAGACGTGCTTGGCAAGGTGGTGAAGGGCAATGTGTTTTGCGAAAAGGAATAGGACCATGGTGCCTGTGCATTAGGTAATACGAAGAATCAGCTGTGTGGGGGATTGGCGACTCCCCCATTTTGGGTTGCCGTTGATGGCTTGGCGCATCGAACAATATTGAGTTAAGGGGGCTTTGCGACGGCAAAGGAAATATGTGCCTCAGTACGAGGTACAAGCTCACAGCGCGCTGCTACATATCTGCATTGGTGTATTTTGTGAGAGGGCTACATAGTTCAACGACGAATTGATTCAATTATGCTTCGTAGAGAGCAACCAACTAACAACAGCCACACATGGGGTACTTGGCATGATCTACGCAAAAAGTGTCATCTACGCAACAGTTCCAAACTCCTTCCCAACCCACAACAAGTAAGAATCCTAGTCTTGCTTGCGACTGGTATAAACACCACCACCTTCTGCCCCTGTAGTGCTCCAGCCCCACGGCATCCAGGAGGATGCTGCCCCCGGTCCTGCTCCTGCTCCGGCTCCGGCTCCGGCTCCGGCTGAAGCCTGTCGCCGACGAAGGGTCACCTCATCCTCGGCTCCGCTCTCAGCCTCGACCTTTTCAAAGTCAGTTTCGCTGCGGCTCTTGCTCAGCCCACTGAACATGCTCATGCCGCTGGGTGGTCTCTGTGAGGGCTCCTCCACGCCACCGGGGGTGTTGTTGCGGCTGCTACTTCTGCTGCTTCCATCAGCCTGCACCTGCTGAGCCTCTCGGTCCAGGGCGTTGAGAACAATATTCAGGCGCTCGCGCTGCGCAGTGATGAAGTCCATCTTCTCCGCTGAGCCTCGCAGATGAGGAGGCACAAGCGTCGCTGAGCTGCTACTTGGCGGCGCCCCAGAGCCGCCGCCGCCGGCATTGGTAGTCGCGGAGACGGCATTCGCCAGCAGACTATAAAACTCGTTGCCCATGCCCATGCCCGTGCCCGCGGCGCCGGACCATCGCGCCGTGGGGACACTAAACCGCGCGAGCAGCGACTGCGTGTAGCCCTGAGGCGCCAAGAATGCCGAGGACGCGGATTCAGCAGCAGGCGTGGCACGTTGCTCCGTGGGGGGGAGATTCAAGAGATTCGTCTTGATATAGTCGACCGCTCGGCGAAAGTAGGCCAAGCCCGCGTTCTTAAGACGATGGTGAGCGCTAGCGATGAAGTCATCAATGGCGTATTCATTGTCTCTGAGAAACGGGTGGACTTTATCCTCGTATAGCACGCGCGCGCCTTGGGTCTGTGGGAGGATGAGGTATAAGAAGAAGAGAAGGCGTATGTAGCCGTAGAAGGGAACCCTGTTGGAGCGTGCCCACGAATGTTAGTTTCGGTCCCGTTTGTGCGTATATATAAGTTGTGCGCGTTGTCGATTTCAAGGGAGGGCGGCAAGACTTACCAGAAGAGGATGAAGGAGAACCACGATTCGATGAGGAGGCAAATGCTAAAGACGACCCAGTACATGAGCCACGGGGTCAGTTGTGCAGGATCCGATGTCTTCAAGGCCTTGTATGAAGCGAAAATCGGGAAGAGAAAAGACGCGATGGAGCTGTTCGTTGGTGTTGTTGCACTTCCTGGTTAGCAAGTGACGCGCCATGTCGTGGACCCCTAGCTACCTCCTAGTGACGACATAGCGGCGGGGCAGAGGGCAAGTGACAGATGGGCAGATGGGGAACAGAACGCACGACAAGAGCATGGCAAAGAGGTCAAACATGGTAAAGGGCGCTGGCGTCGAGGCCCGTTGGCCCCGCGAATCGACAAAGAGTAAGGGGGATGACAAAAGAAGATGACGGGCACAGAGATGATGTTTTTGGGCGGACAAGACGATGCACGAGAGGTGGAGATGTGAGAGGTGTGAACTTCGGAGCCACTTGGAGCAGCTGGTCTGCTGGAGGCGCCGCCGCGGGGTAAAATGACTCGGGAGTCGGGGGCTTGAACTGGGCGCTGGGCGCACGGCAGATCCAGTGCTTGGGGACGCATGGCATTTACGAAAGCGGACGACAAAGGTTATCGGCACGAGAAACCAACATGGGACGATGGGTCACGCGAGCTAAAGCCAACGGCATTTAAAGTCAAATGTAGCGACAAGCCTTTCTACGAGCCACACGAGCCATAATAGCTATCCCTCCACGCGTTGTACTGTATGTAGCCTCATTCCGACGATTCCACAACGATGACATGATCTCGTCCCAACAAACCGTCCCCGACACCGTTCCCCCAAACTCCTGTCCGCTCATCACTGCAGGAAATCATACAGCGTACTCGACTTCAGAATCCCCGACTTGACCAGCCTCATCGTCTCAACAATCTCCCCGTTGACTCGTTCGTATCTCACCACCGTAGGTAGCTCATTAATGTTCCAGGTCACACGATAGTCATTGTCGGGTTCTCTCCATCTACGGGACTTTGGTTAAGAAAAGAACGTGACACAATGTTTTATTTACAGAATGAGTAAGAACAGTCTCGCCTCATTCTCTTTCTTTTGGAATCGGGGGATATTCCTCCCAGAAACAAAGACAAAAGCAAAAAAAATGGAAGTGGCTCACTCTTCTCTCCCTCCAACCTCAATTATATTGAGCAATGGCGATCTTGGGCTATCATCAAAGGCGGCAGTGAGGTGGGGCCACGTAACTTGCACATCGGGACACCACGGCTGGTGAGTGTCGGGATCGGTGGACGAGAGAAAAGCGATATACGTCTTGCCGTTGGGTATGTTTGGCACGTTGACATGCTTGGGGGACTTCGGGAGAGTCATACTCCTGGAGATTGGCATCTTGAATCTGCGGGAGGCGAGGCCAAGTAAATGCACGGCTTGGCGTTATCGAATGGGTTGCTTTGTTGGTTCCTATTCTCCTTGTGACTTGATGTCTCGTAGTTGGTTATCACCCCTCTGACGGCGAGTGCGGTTGTGATATTATAAGGAAGAATTTTCGGTATGTCGCTGTTGAGATGGAAAGAATCACGGTGCAAGTCAAGTTTGTGGGAAAAAAGGGTGGAAGGGCGTTTGTCAAGAGAAATGGAAGTCTAGCTTGGCATTTTTTGGGCTGTCCCACCCGCTTCATCTGTCAGGCAGTGGGACCTAATAAGGTACGGTACATACCTCCTTAGGTACCTACACTCACACTGACAAGCAAGTTGACAGCTGTAAGCCCCGCCCTCCCTTGGGATTTAGGATCATCAGACTCGGTCGTCATCGTTGGGGAACAGGCAACACATGACTGCCTCGCTATCTTGCACTTGACTGCACTTTGATGCAGTCTGCTGCAAGTTTTGCATGCGCGTGGCCCCTATTGGGATAGGCGCTCGTTCGAACGGGGGGCGTGCCTTCCTCGCGGCTTCAGGCCCCCTTGCAGCCAGAAGGTGAGAATGGCTTCGACTTGTCGTCGTCTCCTTTAATTTGATTCTATCCGTATGACGTATGTAAGCCTCTTCAAGGATCCCAAGAAGTCTGAACTTTGAAGACAAGCTCAATTGTCATTGCCTTCGAAGTTCGTTGCCGCCGTCTCCACAACTCAAGACACCCCCTTTCGAGATGAACAATCAACACCCCTCCTTTCCCCCTTGCAGAATCACCCACGGGCCACGTCAACAGATCCCGGCGCCATCTCTCTTTCCCATTCTTTTATTGTAGCCACGTCATTTGCGCAACTCGTAAACGCCTTCTGCCTACGGAGTAGCCTGTAAGAGCAGCCTTCCACACAAACGCTCGCCGGCCCCTTGCTGCATTGCCTCCACAGGCCACGGGGCTTTGTAGGTACATACCTAGGTATGTACCTATGTATGTATGTAGATGCATGAGATCAGGCAAGTGCCAGTCCATTTATCCCGCAACGCAATGGCAGGCGAATCGCGTAAATTCGATTATGCAGTCGATTATGCATTCGAATCGGCCCTGATGGGCAGACACGTCGAAAGAGTAAGCGCCGGGTGTATAAGAAGGCCATGAAGAAAGATTGTTACTGGCCCACGAAGGCTTGGCTGCCGTCGCAGTTCATTACGCTGTTTGAGACTCGTGACGCTCCCGGGGTACATTTGCTCATGAAGGCGGGCCGAGAAGTAGAAGTTGGATTAAGCCGTTCGGTGGCCTCATACGGAGCACCAAGTATGTAGGTACATACTCCGTATATACACATGTACATAGTCACACATGGGCTTGTGAGGGATCCGGGGCCGCGGCACGAGGGTCGGCGTTGGGGTGCTATACGCGGGTTCACTTGCACGTGTATGTGCATGGGTTGAAGCCTGCGTACAATATGGAGTACGTAGGTAGATATATACATACATACATATGTATGTATGTATGTATGCGAGCCTTCTAGGTCCTTGGAGAAAAGTACATGGCGCCGCATGCGTCATAAGTTCAGGGAGCTTCTACCGGCCGAGATAGAATGTGAGTGTGCGCTCTGTTGTGGGGCAGGAGACGCGAACAACGACAAAATCTAGGAACAAATAAAGAGGCAATATTGCCCGCACCCAAAAGGAACCTCAAACGGAGAAGTGAAGAAAAGACGACGAAAAAAAATGTTGTTCTGAACGCTCACAAACTCAATGAGAGGCACACTGCATCTGGAACTCACATGCCGCACTTGGCTTGAAGTCAGAAGGACAGCTTGATAATTTCTGTTTGCGTGTGCCTGGAAAGAGCACCGATCTTGAGTGTAGGTACACGTTGACAGGCCAAAACCATAGGAAGTTGGGAACTGAGCCGTGGAAACGTCGAGGGCAGACCCCTCTCCTTAGTTTGAAGAACACATCCTGTGAGCCTTTCCCATGTCGTTGTATTTCCCCCCAGGTTTCGACAGTAAAAGGCATTCTTACTTTGTGGGCCACAAGTCCTTGGCGATGTTCTTCACGAGCTTCAACTTAGCAAACATCTTCTCCTCCGTCATGCCCTCCGCGCCCACCGCCACGCTCGCGAACCCACACTGCGGACTCACGCCAATATTCGCCATGACCTGCTCGACGCTCCGGCCCTGGCCCCGGGCAATGACACCAGCAGCCTCGAGCACGCGTTCCTTGATGACCTGCACATCTTCTAGATCGAGATCCTTGGTGGTCACTACGCCCAAGACGACGTTCTTGCCCACGGGCAGGAAGCGAAGCGGCTCGAACCCGCCCGCGCGGAGGCTATCGTATTCGAGGAAAAGGGTGTCGTAGTCGAGCGTGGAAAAGAAGCGCTGGGCAATTTTTTCGTAGGATCCTTCGCTGAAGTGCATTGACTTGGAAAAGTTACCTGGATGTTTGACAGCGGCTTTGTCAGTGAAGCACGGAAGACCCGATTTGTTTGGAACATGGTAAGGTAGTCAAACGGTGTCGTGCGCTTGAGATTTATAAAAAGTCAAAAGAACAGAAACGATATCATACAAAGAAGTTGAGGTAGAAATAGATTGAATGAGACTACCAGTATATAGAAGAGGAAAACTCACCACGACACACGTGTAGCCCTACGTGCATATCAGCCGGCCTATCAGCGATGCAATCGTTATGCGCCTTCATATACACATTAAACAGCTCATCCGCATCAATGCCCTCGGCCCTAAACGACTCCAGCATGTCCTCGGAGCAGAAATACGCCAGCGTCGGATCATCGATCTGCAGATTCCGCAAGCCAGCATCATACAGCGTCCGAATCTCCTTCCTATAAGCGACTGCCAGGTCCGCAAAGAACTCAGCATCGTTGGCGTAGACGCTCGCATCGTAGGCTTTGCCAGGCGCAAGTCGGAGATGGAAGTAACACGGCGGCGGCATGGTGAACTTGCAGTCTGGCCAGAGCGCCGGGTCTACTGAGTCGCGGAGGAGCTTCCAATTCTCGAGGTAGGGGCTCGTCTCGTATCGGATCTTGTCGTGGCAGATGGCGGCCATCATATAGGGCTGGCCTACCTTACTGAGCGCCGCGACGGGGGGCGCCGAGGAGCGGGCAAGATCTCGGGGGACGGGGCTGACTTCATGAAAGCCGGCGAGGGCCTCGAAGAAGCCCGAGAAGTAGTACTTGCGGTCAAACTCACCCGAAGACAAGGCCCGGACGCCGTGGGAGAGTTGCTTGTCGACAATGGCGGCGATGGCGGCTCGCTGGCCGTCGCGCAGCTGTGAGGATGTAATGGTACCGGCGTCGGCTTCGTCTTGAAGGCTGGAGAGTGCGGAAGGGCGAATGAGTGAGCCGATTTGATCGGCATGGAACCGGAGCTTGTGCGGTGCCATGATACGTATCTAATTTCCTTGAAGTTGGTGTTTTCTGTAATGGTTGCACTGTCCCGACTTCTGGCACGCGGTGCGGCCTCCTATATATGGCTTGGTTTTGTACCGGCTATGGCTATCACCCCCACTGATGCTTGATTCGTCGTACATTGATGCGTGATGTCACGAGCTATTAGGCCTCTTGCTATCTTCAAGGGTTAGTTCTTGCACTCCGGCTGTGCCATCCATTTGTGACGAACTCGGAAAAGGTCTCGGATCGGCACTTGCGTATGGCCAAGGCTTCCCTGTGAGGGCGGAAACCCCTTGTCTGGACAATGATGAAGACCTGAAGCAACCCATGTGTTCATCATTGTCGACATCAGATAAGTGCCAAGTAACTATTTGTTGAACTTGCGGTCTGCTATTGTGATGGTACATACCATATCCCAATAACCTGCGATAGTACATACGATGCCCTTCAGCGGGCAAGAGGTCATGGGCTGTTGCGGATCGACATCGGAGCGCCGGATCGAGTTCCCGTACAACTTTAATTTGTACCAGCAGCACATGTGAGAGTGCTCGGTCACATTTTCATAGTTCCAGGTGACCGTTTCATTCTCGAGTTTGTGTCATGTTGAGCCGCGAATTCCATGCTCATTCGATGCAGAACAGCCACTCGACATCATGAGTCAAGCATGATACCGCCGTTCGAGCACGTCGATAGCTGTCGGACAATATGGACGACCAAGAAGCGCTGATGAAGTTGTGCTTTTCAAGTCATGGGCAGGAAAAGTGTGCGGTCCACGGCTCAGACCACGGAGCGAAGAGCATTTTATACCACAGCTACAAGGCGCGCCATCTCTGATCGACCGCGTAAGTGGCTGCAACATGCTGCCCAGACATGGTGCCAGAACACTTGAGTCTCATCGGCACTCGGCACTATCGAAGAGTTGGTCACAACAAAGAAGTTGCCGTTATTCGAGTGTGTGGCTTTGCAAAAGATGCTTGATAGCGCCAGCCATGAAGCTGGGCCAATGGAGATGCTAGCACTGCTTTGTCGCGGTCCTTGTCTCCCAAAGCACCAACCCATGGTTCGCAAGGCCATACGAAAGTCAAGGGGAGCAAAGCAACAGATTTCACAGATCGTGTACGCCGGATTGCCGGGTCACTCTGGTGCGATGGGCGTGCGAGTCGAAGTCATACGTACGAGTCTCAGTTTTCCACCGACAAGTGAACACTCCATGCCGCACGTATCAACTCAGCGACTCATCACCTTATCAGTGTCGGATTCAAGGGCCAGACGAGCGCATCGACGTGTCCAAGCTGTAGCGTCTTTAAGTCGGCAGTTCCTGTTGTGCTTCTTCCCGATTCTTTGAGTCTGGCTATAGCGTCTGCTCGGAGGTGGCAACAGTGAACACCTGGTACCTTAGGTACTGTATGTACCTAGGACGCCGCCATTGGTTAGGGCCAGCCCAGTGGTGTGATCTATCATCTGGGTTCTGCTGGTTTCCGTCTCCGGCGTCGGCTCCGTCTCTGATTTTCATGATCTGATGCTTTCCCAATTGCCGCTTCTGATGACACGGAGTATGTACATCCATCCTATCTACCTACCTATGTATGTTATATTGTATGTAGGTATCGTGTTCGGAGTACATGTGGCCCGACGGCCAACCCCCTTGCAAGGTGCAGCATGCAACGCTCAGTAAAACCGCGTGTTGTCCGCTCCTTCCCTCTCTTGCCTGCTCTTGCCCTGACTTTTGCCATGCTTGTGCCCACTTTCGGCGTCTCCTTTCTCCTTTTCCAGCCCGACTGCCCCAACTTGCCCCATCTGGGCTCTAACTCGGCTCAACTGACAGCCTCCAGCCTCCAGCCTCCCACTGATTGCCTTGGAACTTGAAGCCTCCGCCAGTCAGCGCGCCCCACGCGCCCGATTTGAAGGCTTGCATCATACACCGTCTGCAAACCTGTTCGACTTCACCACGGCCACGCTGTTCGTCTCGTGCCATTCCCGCGTCAGCATCAACTCCGGGGTTCGAGTGCCCAGCGTTTCCAAAACTCTCGCCGCTTCCTGCCTGCATGCCGGCTCTGGCGTCGCTCTTCTCGCAGATCAACCGTCATGACGGTGCCTCCGAGGCCTGCGAGACAGGCAGTCGAGCCACGGCCGTCTCGAAACGCCCAGACAGTGTCTGTCAATATAGCTGAAGGAGATAAGGAGAATGGACGACGCTTTCACCTTCAAGTCAGCGAGTGCGTTGAGACTAAGACGGTTACCACCACCACCCGTCTGACTCGAAAGTTTCCCCCGGTCTTCTTCCGTGATCCGGTTCCGCTAGACATCCTTGATCACAAGGAGTACCCATTAGCATTGAAGCCAACACCGCCCGAACTGTTGGAATTCTCATACGAGGAGCTCGATGAGAAGCCCGACGAGGATTCGCTAGTCGGCGAGGCCTTTGATGAAGAGAACAGGGACGATGCACTTGACAACCAAATCATCGCAAGACAAGTAAGGAACTCAGTACGTGGCACAGGCAGGTCCTTTGGACGACCAAAAGACAACGCAGACGAGCCGAAATGGGCGAGACAAGGCGGACGCCATAGCATATTTCAACTCCTCTGATCCCCACCTACGCTGATCGTGATCTGACCAGAAGCAGCTGAATTCATTACCAACTGGAACCTTGACTCCGACAGCGGGCAACATCGAGCGGGCCCTTCACGAAACGCCGACTCGCAGTCGAGGCAGCCCCTTGCCGGCTCGTTCTCCCTCTGAAGCATACCCTCGGCAGACTCGACAGACTCGACAGACTCGATCGACTCGGCCAACACGGCAGACCCGACCGACCCGGCAGACCATGGAGACTCTTCCAGCTGTCCTTGAAATACCAACTGCTGCTGCATCTCAATCGTCTTTAAGACGTTCGGGTTTAGCGAGAACATCTCAGAGACCAGTCAGGACCTCGACTCTTCATGCTGTATCAGATAAACTGAGGCGCTCGATAGCACACGGCAACGCAGCATCTTCAGTCCCTGCAGTCCCCGCTGACAGCGGTGTCACATCCGCCAATGACACGCCCATCACAAGCCATCGCGATACTGGACAAAGACTATCCAGAGGGGGATCTGGCTTTTTGGCGACACCCGACAACTCTGAACTCATCAACCCTTCTCAACGGAATCACCACCCCCAACCAGATCGTTCTCAGGCATCCCCCGATCTATCTCAGGTGCCTGTTGATGGTTGCGATGCTGCGAGTCCCGCAGGAAGCGACTCAGTCTCTGTCTTCAGCAGCAATGTCGCCACACCTCCTGTTACAGATGCAGATCCCGAATTATTCCCTGATGTAGATGACTCGCTACAAAACTCTCTCCGCGCCGTTGCTGCTCATCACAGGCCTACAATCGACGTCGTGGCAGCGCAAGACGCCAGTCTACCCAGCCCGAGGCTGTCCCCGACTTTAGCTGCCTCTCAGCTGCATACTGACGAGGCTGATGACGGCGGTGCTGCGTTGATTTTCCAGTCATCCATGAGCGAGAACGGCATGTCTTGGGAGGAAGATTCACATTCTCAGCATCAAGATCCTCAAGAACTGCAACTAGCTCAACCATCTCGAGCACAGTGCGGCAGCCAAGCCTTGAACCGAGTACCATTCGGAGATTCTCAATTTCCATTTACATTCGGCATGCAGGGCCTTGTGGAGCAGTTCGATTCAATGAAGACAGAAATGAAGACTTTTATGATGTATCAGTTCTTGCGTCGGTGTCCTCGTTCCACGTTACGAGTCATCGCAAATGCCGTGAACCCGGCGCTCAAGTGCGACTTCCTCCGACAGCTTCCCTTGGAGCTTGGATATCACGTGCTTTCCTATTTAGACCACCGAGACTTGTCCAAAGCTGCGCAGGTTTCAAAGCACTGGCGTAACATTATTGACCGCAACGAAACCGGATGGAAAGAGCTGTTTGACAGAGACGGCTACTGTATGGCGCCGGGAGAGCTGAACAAGGCCATCATACAAGGCTGGGGTTGGCAAGATCCTGTCGGACTCTTGGATCATGAACGAGATCTGAGTATGCACGGACGTCTCACTGCGTCTGAATATGAGCTGACACGCTTATTTCGAGAAGACGCTGTCCCTAAGTCTTGCAGAACTTCTAAGCGAAAGCGCGCGGCGAACTCGTACTCTGCATCAGAACGAGAACGATTGAAGCGACGAACTGGATCATCCCAACAACAAACCCCCGCCAGCTCTCGTGGGCGTGACCACTCAACCTCGGAATTCGAAGTCGAGCAACATAAATCCGAGGGCCCGATCTCCGCCGCCAGTGCCGCTGCGGCTGCCGTGCCGGATCCTCAACTGGGACTGCCCAGTCTTCGACAGTTGCATCTTTTCAAATCCATCTACCGTCGTCATCATATGATTCGTGAGAGCTGGACCAGTGGCCAAGTCAAACCCCGTCATGTGGCCTTTCCCGCGCATCCTCGCCACGTGGTAACGTGCTTGCAGTTCGACGATGACAAGATCATTACTGGCAGTGATGACACGCTAATTCATATTTACGACACCAAAACTGGCAAGTTGCGTAAGAGGCTCCAAGGCCATGAGGGCGGCGTCTGGGCGCTACAGTATGAGGGGAACATTCTCGTGTCAGGCTCGACTGATAGATCAGTCCGCGTTTGGGATATTGAGCGGGGCGTCTGCCAGCAAGTGTTTTACGGCCACACCAGCACTGTCCGATGTTTGCAAATCCTCTTGCCTACGCAGACGGGCAAAGATGGCAGTGGCCGCCCGATTGTTCAGCCGGAAAAGCCGCTGATCATTACGGGTTCGCGTGACAGCCAGCTTCGGGTGTGGAGGCTCCCCGAAGTCGGATCTCGACGGTATATTCAGACAGGACCCCCCGCCCAGGAATCCGACTGCCCTTATTTCGTCCGAGTCTTGACGGGCCACAGTAACTCAGTCCGCGCAATATCGGCATACGGCGATACGCTAGTGAGCGGTTCGTATGATAGCTTTGTGCGTGTCTGGAAGATCAGTACGGGCGAATCCCTTCACACGCTCGAAGGACACACACAGAAGGTGTACTCTGTTGTTCTTGACCACAAGCGCAACCGATGCATCTCGGGCTCCATGGATTCACTCGTCAAAATTTGGGACCTCGCGACGGGAACCTGTCTACACACCCTTGAGGGTCACACGCTTCTCGTGGGACTTCTGGATCTTCGAGATGAGCGACTGGTTTCGGCCGCCGCGGACTCTACTCTCCGAGTCTGGGACCCTGAAAACGGCAGGTGGAGGAATACTCTCATGGCACATACCGGGGCCATCACCTGCTTCCAACATGATGGAAAGAAGGTGATTAGTGGCAGCGAGAAGACGGTCAAGATGTGGGATGTCAAAACGGGAGAATGCGTGCAGAATTTGCTGACAGACCTTACTGGGGTCTGGCAAGTCAAATTCGACGAGAGAAGGTGTGTGGCAGCTGTGCAGCGAGATCAGTTGACCTATCTTGAGGTAAGCTCCCGGTTCTTGTGCATGTTGGACAGGTTTTCTTGAGAAGAACAGACGGCGTGAAGAGCAATGCTGACATATATGTGAACCCAGATCCTGGACTTTGGAGCCATGCGTGATGGCCAACCGGTTGAAGAACTTGGCAAGCGGATATTGTTGAATGAGCATGAAGTACGGGAAATTATCAACGATGGTGCGGGCTAAGAAAAGCACTTGGGACATGAGGTTTATGAAAGGTATCTGGAAAGCAAGCAAGGCATGAAAGCAAGCGTTACGACATTATCAAGGATTTGGCGGTTATGCACAGAATATGGCGTAATCTAATGATTGTATTGACCCAGAGGTGGCCCCTTTAGAAAATAAGAGTACATTGGTATGTCAGGAAGATTTGGTCATTGGCGTCTTTTTATTTCCCTTTTTTGTCACTTTTTATTCTGTTGAGAGGGGGAGAGGAGAAGAGAAGAGAGAAAGGGTCGAGAAAGCCTTTGGAATAGGCTCAGCCATTGACGATGGTTGTTTCAGTTATAGATTGCTCTTGTTGTGATAGAGTTGGTCGTAGCAAATATGAATCCGTTTCAAGTTATGGCGCATGCAGCTTGGATCTTTGGGCCTAACGAGTCTTGCTCGCATGGTTCACCATGACGGGCCTTCTTCATCTGCTGGACCACTTCTCAATGGTGAGATATATTGGGTGTCCATGCTCATGTGGCGGAGTTATCATGAATGATTCAAAATGTATGGAGCAAAAGCCACGATACCTACCTAGGTCCTTGGTAAGGTATGTATGTACCTTTAAGTACGGTATAGCTTACAAGCATGATCTCTGTCTAGACTCGGCGCCACACTCGCAGTATACACCTACAGGACAGGCTATGTACGCGTTAATGAACGTGTCACTGGTTGCGGAGCGCCCTATTGCGTGCAGCGTGAGACAACGAACATGGGGGGAATCACTCCAAGTCTTGGACATGGCACTATCGCACGTGGGTTGGCGTACGACAAAGAAGGTTGGGGGAGGTTGGGCAGCCTGCTTGATGAGACCGAGAGGCTGCAAACTTGGTTACATAGGTACATAGGTATGTACTTGCAAGTTGCCACACACTTGTCGCCTCTTTATTCGTACTTGCTGCTTTGTGTGGGCCCAATGTTCATGCAACCGGGCGCCTGATGGGACGTGTAACGTGTTGCTCTGTGCACAAAGGAGTACATAATGCCAGCAGCCTGGTGGTTCGTACTGTTCAAGTCGGCTGTCAAATGTGTAGGTAACTTTTAAGCACCCTTGGGCCTTAATCCCTTATATACCGTGTTCCCGTGTACCGTGCCAAGACGGCGTGAAGCGGCAAGTTGCAAATTGAACGCATGAGCTGATAGCCGCGCGAACTCCGTCGAACAAGGGGAGGCCAATCGTATCAATCCACCGACCGTCGGTCTGTCACTGGCAACTGCCCCTCATCCGTTGCCGTTGCGTTCCCGAGTCGCGGCGGATCACCGGGGTGGCTCCTTCCCCATTCAGGTCGATCATTCCAGGGGTTCCATTTTCCCGTCCATCCTCACATCCTCAGAGGCTCAGTGCTCTCACCGACTGAAGGTGGGGAACCACGTTGACAAGCCCCGCGAGGCAAAGACCGCGAGAGACAAGATTCGAGTATGTATTGTAACGAGAGCACGCCGTCTGTCTGGGTCTATCTGGCCTATTCTGCATTTGACTGCATTCTTTACACTCTTCCGTTGATTTTTTGTATCCTATCGGCAAGGCATAGAAAAATTGTTATGAAGTTGTAATAGCGGAGCTGGGTTCTATTTACTTCAACAAAGACACCCGTTGCTCGCCGCGAGCCCGGAATCATAGTCAACATGCCTCTCGAGGAGACTGTGACTATAGTCAACAACTCGGGCAAGATCATTAGCACCGTGCGTCGCGCCCTTTGAAACCTCACGAGGGCCCTGCCAACCAGCTAGCTCACTGACAGTATTGGATAGGGAAAGCAACTCATGTCCATCTTCAGAGAGGCCAAGGCGTCGTACGATGAGAAAAAAGCCGAGATTAAAGCCCTGAAGCGCGCAGAGACGTATGACCACGCTTCAGGTTTACAACGCAAAGACAGCCATCATCATCGCCCGCGGACTCTTGCCCGACACGCCACTTATGAGCCCGGGCGATACACGGAGTACGATGACAGGAAGATTCCCGACCAACAAGACGGTCGCAGGCGTTCTTTAGATATACACAGCGAGAATGGTTCTCAGAGGAGCCACCGTGGCTCGCATGCCGCTTCTCGTTCGCCCTCTCACTCGAATCATGATCGCCCAAGATCCAGAAGCCGCCCTGCGTTGACGGCAAGCAATCTCAAGACACTGAGTGAGATCTCCAGTACGGCTCCGAGCCAGACGCCGTACAGACCTCCGGTGCAGAAGACATATCGAAGTCCCTATGCCGAGACGCTTCCAAAGGATAGCCGCATCTCTTGGATGAACCTGACGCAGTGCGGTACCGCCAAGTTGTCTGCCGAGCCGCAGCCTGATTGGAGGCAGAGCACGATTGTGCCACGCAGACAGTCGGAACCAAAATTCGCCAGACACGATCAGACATACGCATCCAAGGGCGCAGACACGGGCAAAGAAATCGACATGAACCTTGCCTATGGAGACGTGCCGCCGGATCTGGCCGATATGGTCGACCTGGATCCTGCCATGGCAGACGAATACCAAGCCAACCAGCTGGTGCGCAGGATTGAGGGTCTCTTGGACGAAGCACACTGTGTGCAGCACTCCGCCACGTCCATGATCAAGCGTCTTCAGGAGAACCCTGACGCAGCCGCTGCAGTCGCGCTGACGCTTGCCGATCTGTCGTCGGTGATTGGCAAGATGTCGCCCACGTTTATCGGATTTCTCAAAAACGCTTCTCCGGCCGTCTTCTCCCTGCTCGCGTCACCTCAGTTTCTCATCGGCACCGGTATCGCTGTAGGGCTCACCGTCGTCATGTTTGGCGGGTGGAAGATTGTTAAGCGCGCCCACGAACAACAGCAGATGTCCCGCGCGGCTGCCTCACCCGCGCACAGACCGGCATTGCTGAGGAGTCAGAGCGAGAACCACGCCAGCGGCATGATTGAGGAAGCATTGATCGTGGACGATGAACTGAGCTCCATTGAAAGCTGGCGCCGGGGCATCTTGCCTCCCGGAGCGGACAACGAGAGCGCCGAAATCGAGCTCATCACGCCGGTGGCGGATCGAGCGCAGAGGCACAAGCACGGCAAGGATGACTATGAGGTGATCTCACACAGAAGCGCCCGCACGGCGCGGACCGACAAAACGGCCAAGACGGATAAGACATCAAAAACAACCAAGACGTCCAAGACGTCCAAGACGTCCAAGACTGCAAGAACGGACGTGACAGCAAAGACGTCCAAATCATCAAACACACATAAGTCCAGCAAGACAGAAAAGCCAAAATCGTCCTCCTCGTCCAGCAAAGGCAAAGAAAAAGAGCGCCCCGCCCCTGATGCCGATGGTTGGATCAGCAGAAGAGCCACGGTCGAGACAGTCTATGGCGCGGATTCGGAGCTTGGTACCTACAGGTCTAGCAAATGGGACCGGGATGATAGGAGTCGCTCCCGTGACAGAAGCGTCAAGAAGGTGGAGAGTGGGCGCAGTAACGGCATGGAGTTGGTTTATCGGCCTAGAGCGCAGAATCAGGGGGATAACATGCTTAAGGCGTTGTTTAAGAATAAGGATCGAAAGGATAGAGAGAGTAGAAGGGAGGCTGTCATGGCGTAGGGTCCTACGGAAGGACGTGTTATAGCTTATGGGGTACGGGATGAGAATGACTCAGTGAGGCCCCGGTTGATGCGCTTGCACGGCAGCATGGGTTGGAGTGATGTTTGCATTTGAAGCGTACACGTACATGCATCTATCTGTCTGTTTGTCTATACAGAGAAGATGGAGTGGATGATAAACGCACGAGATGACTGGGACGCGTAACGAAGAATGACGGGATGGGGAAGCAGGCGGCGTTTGTTATCTCTTGGTTCTTTTGTTTCTGATTTTTTGAGTGTCTTGGCGTTGAATGATGGATGTTTGCTTGGGACGTTGTTCTCTCTTGCTCCTCGTCTCTCCGTACTCTTCCTTCTCTTCTTGCTCTACTGGTCTCTTCTGACTCTACTTGTTCTACTCTCTGGTTTTTCTACTCTCCTAACTCTTCCTATGATCTCTACTTTTCCCGCCCTCTTTACTCGATAGGCCTCCTTCTACATACCTAGCCTTACAGAACGTACATTAATCCATCACAATTCGTCACCCATTCCATCAAAACCCAGCACCATCGCAGCACCACTCAACGGTGGCACATCCACGACCCCCGTCTCATTCATACTCGCCGTACGAAATGAGTACGAAAAGGGCCAATTACTCGCCGCACCCGCGTGCTCTCCCCTGTGATTCATGACAACCAGCCCGGCCCGCACGTCCGGATACCGCGCCAGCATCCTCCGAACAGCATCCTCAGCGGCTTCCCGCGGGGACAAGCCTCGCCGCATACTCTCCACGGCCTGATAGCACGGCAGAAACCTCATCATGATATCTCCATCGCCCGTAGCACCACATCCCCCCACGAGGGAATCAACATAGGCGCCACTACCCGGGATAGGCGCATCGCCCACCCGCCCAGGGATCTTATGCGCCTGGCCATTCGTGCTCGTCCCCGCGGCCATCCCCCCCGCTGCATCCAGCGCAACAAGCGCAATAGTATCATGCCCATCGACAACACCCGCAGAGCCATACCGATTCATCACATCATCGCGCCGCCCACGTCGTGACAGCCCCGACTCATCAGCCCCGCGATACGGTCCGCAGAGCCGCCGCGGATCAGGCACCGTTGCGCCGCCATCATGGCCCCTCCGCGCATTCGGTTGACATCCCCCCCGTTTCCACTCCTCACACCGCGCTGCAGAGTCCTCCGTCGTGAGATTCTCTTCCACAAAGCCCCTCTCGATGGCGAACCGGGTCGCTTGATCCCCCACGAGGAGAGAATGCTCAGTATGGTCAAGGACATGTCTCGCGACGGCTATAGCGTGCTTCACGCGACGGAGGGAGCCTACGGCGCCGATGTTGAGAGTGTGTCCCCCGTCCATGAGGAGGGCGTCGAGGGTGGTTTCGCAGGTCTCGTCGGGGGAGCCCCCGTGGCCGACTGTGCCGTCGCATTGGTTTTGTTCGCAGGCGGAGGCGCCGGCCTGGATGGCGTCTAGGGCGGAGGCGTGGGGGAGGCGGAGGAGGGTTGAGGCGGCTGAGGAGGCGGCTTTGAAGGGTCCGGACCAGGTGTGGATGATGATGGGGAGGGGGGGGGATGGAGGAGATGGAGATGGAGCGTCTGCGTCTGCGTGGGCGGGGAGGGGGACGGAGAGGAGGAGGAGGAGAGTGAGGAGCAGGGGTGTGGATGGGGGGGGCATTGTGGTATTTTTTTCTTTCTTCTTTCTGATGGATTGTGTTTTTGCTATTTTGAAATACGTTTTGTACATAGGTACTTCTGCAGTCCCTGGGTTGTCTTGTAATTGATGAATGGGGGAGTTTGGCGAGGTGGAGGAGAGGCTGAATTGTCGCGTTGTGAACTTGTGAAGCGGGTTGTTCTTGTGGGGTCGAATTTGGCGTTTTCGTTGGGTTGGGAAGTCTTGAATCTTGATATCCCGTCTGGTGTTACATCCGTGTGACGTTGCCCGTTTCAGTACAAGGCTGAGTGGCAGTACGTAACTGTACACTGCAACAAATTGTATACATACATAATGATACTAGGTATATAGGACTTCTTCACAAAAGAACATGGAAAATGCAAAAAGTAAAAGATAGTACCTAACGCAGACTCGTCGCAGAGGAATCAGATCATAGGAGAGCAAATCTTGATATTTCTATATCTCGTCGGGACCCGGGTCTCGCCTCATCGAGTACTACATGTGCTACATGCCGCCCATAAATTGGTACCGATGATGCTTCCAAAAGTATGACACCTGCGGTCCGCCGTTGGCCATTTTTCCCGAGGTACTGGACCTGAGATGTTGCAGCCTGCAGGCTGGGATACGCAAGGCTAAAGCTGTATGACACGATGGGACGAGAACCTTGCACGACTTTCTGCCACCTGGTCTGCTCGTGGAGCTGCGGCCCGCGGTCACGGATATACATACAATGTAATATGTAAGATACAGCCTTAGTCGCGAACTCGGGACTGCATTGGGGAAGACGCACATAGGTAGTTCCTGCGGGTTGGCATGTCGCAGGATAGAGTAAGCAAGGACTTTTGCTGGAGAGCAGTACCAGTAAGCACGAAGGCCCTGTCTATTAGGCGAGAGCATCCGGTGAGGCCGTCTGGTATCAGCCGAGCTCCGCGAGGGCCACAGTCGGGCATCGGCATATCGTGTGTGTTCCGATGTCATCTCCTTGTGGGTAGAATGCCAGTTGAAAGACAGACACATGGGTGGCCGGACGAGTTTGATGTCATCTTCTTGAGGGCAAGAAGACACCTGACAAGGACAGGACAGGTAGTATATCTGGGTAACCGAACTAATGCAAGCCTCATCCGTACATTAGGTACTTATCGACGCTACCGTTGGCTTTACTGTCGCAGTGCTATTGCTGGACTCTGGTCGTCATCGCATTTACTACAGGCTACGTCGAGGAGGCACGGCGACGGCGCACAAGGGCAAGTCAAGATTTCATCCGCCTCGTCTTCTACCTACTCGGCAAATTTGGAACAGGATCAGAAAATCCCGACTGGTCACTGCGCCCTGCAATGAGCGCGTGAATACAGAGCAAAAGCCGTGGCGTCTGTGCAAGTTGTCAGCTGTGCAGACGTGGCTGAGTCGATCTCGCTACCCATAAAGGCTAAGAAGCCGATAACTTATCAAGTTAATGAGAAGATGTGTTGTGTCGAGACGTAAACTTGGCGCCGCTGGCACAGTCTCCGATCCCCCTGGCCCATACGTAGATGCTCTTGGACGGCTGGGCTCGAATCATGTTGCGCAGATGTCATTCGGGTCGATTAAACAGCCTCTTAACCTAAATTAAATGATAAAAGCACATTACAGAAGAGTGGCGAACGGTGATCCGCACGATTCCCCGGAGTCGAGTCGAAACAAGCGAAATTCTCACATCGTACAACGTCCCCCTACGAGACAAGCTGCCCAAAGACAGCGACGCCTCTTTATGGTTCCTTTCCCTTTGGCTGTTGCGAGTTGCGCTTCTGGCGCTACCTACCTAAGTTTATGTCTCTCAAACGGGTATATACATGCACCGTGTCGTGTGACACCAAACCAATACTTCTTTTTTTTCTTCTTTGACTTGTCGCTCCCACAAATCTTACATGTAACATGAGGTCTGTGCCTCCATCCGGATGCATCCGGCCGGGAGCCCTGCTCCGACATCATTCGTCGACTTGCTTCATTTGTGACTTTTTCGGGCCGGATGTCACTTCCGGAGAGTGATTGGGTGGACCGTTTGAAACCCTCCCTAACCGATCGTGCGCTTCTAGCACTGGCAGCGCTGGTGATGACGCGGGAAGGGAACAACGTCACGGATGTTGGGCACACCGCTTAGATAGCTGAGCAGGCGATCGAATCCAAGGCCAAAGCCTCCGTGCGGCGGGCACCCCCATCGTCTCAGATCCAGGTACCAGCCCAGACCGTTACCTCTGTCTTGCTTCTTGGTAGGCATCTCTAGTCCGTGCAACGTCATGTTGTGCTCCAGCTCCGATAGGCGATGTTCGCGCATGGAACCTCCCGCCAGCTCGCCGAGATCTGGGACCAAAAGATCAAAGCAGTCGACCGTTTCACCTTGTGGTGGGGGCGATTCTGAGCGGTGCATGTAGAATGCCTTGATCTTGCGAGGATACTGGGTAACAAAGACTGGCACGTACGCATCCTTTGCTTTGTCGTAGCCAATCTCTTTGGCCAGGTACTTCTCGTGTTCCGATTGAAGGCCGCTGCCCCATACTGGTTTATGCTCAAACTGATCTGCGATAGGTTGCAGACGCTCGATTGCATCGGAGTAGGTTATTCTCGGCCACCTATTGGGAGATGATAGACCTGCCCAGCGCCGCTGCAGCTCTTGTCTTTCTACCAGGTCAGCAAACGCTCCCTTTTCTGCGGGGTCTCGAGCGTCAAGCCTATTTTTGTCGAGCTCGTTTGCAGCCCGTAATTCCTTCAGGCTAGTGGCAAGACTCGTGAGCATTTTCTGGACGAGATCCATGACTTCGTCCATGTCTTTCACGAATTCCATTTCGGCTTCGAGCATGTAGAACTCGCTCAGGTGTCTGGACGTGTCACTCTTCTCAGCCCGAAAGGTGGGAGAAAGCGTCCACACATTGCCTAGAGACTGAGCCAAGGCTTCAAGATGAAGCTGGCTCGAGACAGTCAGGTATTTAGCCTGTTTAAAGAATTCTTCTTTAGAGCCAGTCTTGACCGTAAAAGCCTCGCCAGCACCTTCGCAATCTGAAGACGTGATGATGGGAGGGTGTGTCTGCTGGAACCCCTCCTTGAAGAAGAAATTCGTGAGTGAGGCGATGGCATCAGACCGTAGACGAAGAAGTGTAGAGTTGAGTGGTGTGCGACATCGAAGATGTGAAACCAGCCGCAAGCTCTCTGGTGTCTGATATTTGTTTTGGATGGGATTTGACTTTTCTTGGGGAAAAAATAAGAATAACCGCATAAAGAGGTGTCAGTGTGAGACTCATTGCCACACAGTTTTCTCCTTGACTACAAGACGACTCACCTGATGGTCTGAGCTACCGAGCATGTCGACTGCATCTACACGAAGTTCTCGCAGAGTCTGACTCCCAAGAGCATCCAGGCTCATTCCAGAATACTCATGTGTCACCTGTTGGTGTGAGTGAGAATGTCCTGGAACAGGAGACTCATCTGCAGCATCCTTCTGTCTGTCGGCTGTGCTGTGCCACGTTCCCTTGACACGAACCGCAGCGCCGGGTCGGATACTGGCGAAGAAGAAAGATGAGCATCAGCTGTTTTGATGACACGAAGCTTACACAACAGGGGGCCTAAGGTTCAGGAGGACCATCATACTCTGTTGCAAGAGCCTTGTCGACTACTGCCTGCATAGGGCGCATACACGATCCGTCGGTAATGTCCACGAAGCGAAGACCTGGGCTCTTGCGTACAGATCGCACCCATCCACAGACCTCCACGTCTGGTACATTCGTCGCAGGCCGCCATGCCTTGAGGTCAGCCACCGTCCTGATGGCTTGTGATGGTGGTTGCTGGCCATTGATGCGTACCGAATACGGTCTCTTGTATTGGCCAGCGGCTCGAGGTAGGCGAAGAGTGGGGACGGCTTGGGACACGAGAGTTGACCTCGCCATTGTCGGGGACCGGCGCGGCCTCTACGCGTCGTGAGGTTTACCGTGGCGTGTAGATAGCAAGGGGGCGTTTGCAGATGGACCCCTCAGGCGCGGTAGATTGGATGAGGTTGCTGTAAATTGTAATGCTCGAGCAATGCGAATTCAGGCTAGATCTGCCTGCGTGAACTCTGAAGTGTCCGAAGGCCGTTGATGACAAAAAAGTGGAATGAGATTTCGAGATATCGAAGCGGCAAGCAGCCAGCGTGAGCGGAGTGAAGGTTCAACGGTCCCTGAAGTACAAAGTGGATCCGGCGTCGGATTCGTCGGGCTCAGACTCTCAGAGCCTCAGACGACGAGCCACACATGTCACACACTATTGACAATTTGACACCAATGTCACGTCGCCGGCCAGGGAAACCTCAAGAGGACATGGAAGAAGATGCCGCGAGCTCCACGAAGTCAATATTGCGCGGTTGCAAGATGAAAAGATGACAAGATTGCACATGGACGGCACGCGTGGGCAGACTTGGCGCCGCTGGCCGCCCGATTGCGGAAGACGATTCTTGACGCCTCTTGGCTCAGCCGGTTCCCTTATTCCCTTATACCGAGTCCCGATGTGCACTTTGTACTGGAAACCTGGAAAGCACCCGACCGACTGACTGACTGACTGATGACTGACTGACTGTCTTGGACTCGAAATCTTCCTCGTCGCTCAAACAACATTTCCATTGTCGTCTTGTCGGGACTGTCGGTGAACAAACGACGCAAGTTCGATCAGACACTGCAGAGGTCATTTCATGTCACCTCCTCTCGAAGCAACGTCAACGTGGCAGATGCAGGCAATTGTCCTACCGTCTACCGGTACTATGGCTTGCTGATCCCAGTCCTCCACTGCTTCTCCATTGCTCTGGGCTCTCGTGCATCGGAGCAATGTCGGAATAGCCTTTGCGCTCCACGCCTTCGTCACGCCAGGTGCTGGCTGAGTTGTGATGCTCTACTGCCTCTCACGGTCTCACCTCTCACGAGTCACGAGTCACCAGGGGTTTCAACCTTGGTTGTGAACGGTTGTTCTATCTACTGACCAACCGGTTTCACTCATGGCATCAGTTCAGTCTTTACCGGCTGATAATTTCCCCAGCCAGAATATCAGATACGAGCATCGTCGGCCGAGACTCCAGTCTCCGATGCCTGCTATGCTGCTATCCCGCAGCGTCCAAGGTCTTCGGGTCTTCCTTCATCTTGATCCTCGTCTTCTACTTCGGCTTCTTTCTTCTTTCTGAGCCCAACGGACCCCGAGCCCCTTGTCTCCCGACCGATTATGACATACCCTGACCTGAGGATCGATTCGACTCACGTTGGGCCTTCCCTCGTGCATCCGTTCTTGTGCTTGAATGTGTCTCAGATGAGTGCGTGCTCGACCCGGCCAACCACAAACCCTGCACGCGTCTTTTCCGTATGCCCGCTACATATCGGCACTCGAATACCATTTTGGGTCACGCAGAGTCACAAGTCACAAGTTACAACACGCTGGCCACATGCCAGCAACGGAGCCAAGATGTCTCCGTGCCTCCGTGTCGTCGGGTCCCCGTTCTTCTGCTCTTCTGCTACCCGTCGTCAAACAGATTGATCCACGAGTCCACGACACCTGTCTTTGTTGGACAAGGACGGCATGGAGTACCACCGTGCCACAGATCGGGCTGGCAGCAGCGCCTGGCTGCGCGAAAAAAAGATGCCGGCTGAGAGATGGTGCCTTGGCTAGTCGCCGCTGCTCTTATTCGGCTCGTTCTCATGTGCCGAGTGTGACCTACAGAATAGATGTGGTCATTTACCGACTAAAGAGTAAACCCAAAGATGCCTGCGCCTCCGCCTTGCCGTACGAATAGGTGGCCCCTTGCCCTTGCGCATGGAGACTCACTGACTGCTCTGGCATTTCATTTTTCCTTCCCCTGTCCAGCAAGTAAGCCAGCAAGAAGATCTCGGGACCCCGTCATACTTTGGCTGTAAAGCCCCCTCGCTACTCGCCCAGTCTGGCTCGGCGGTGCACTCTTGATTTGGCGGCATGGCATAGTACTTTGTCTCGTCCGCGAGACACCATCACCTCCCCCACCTCAAGCGACACAGCCGTGTTGTAACTTGTGGTAGTTTAGTAGAGTAGAGAAGCAGTTCCGCGCACTATTTCACCGCCAACTGCCCGCCTATCCTTCCATGTATCAGATTGTACCTCGTCTATGGCGGTAATCATGTCTTCCGTATCTCGCCTCTAGATGAGCATGGCCTGAAGCAGGTGATTTGATTTTTTTTGGTTTCTGTTTCGTCACACTATATCTTTCGACACTTGGCCCATTTCCGTGGTAGCTTACTGAAGCCAATTTCCGAGGTATTTCGATGCGGTAATTTGTATTTTGGCATATTTTGGTACTGGGGGGGGGGGGGGGGGGGGGGGGGGGGGGGGGGGGGGGGGGGGGGGGGGGGGGGGGGGGGGGGG
>SRQG01000169.1:0-58555 GCA_018360325.1 Claviceps aff. humidiphila group G2b
CGTGTGCATTGCCTTTGGGGGTGCGGAGAAGTAAAAAGCGCCCGGTATCGGCCATTAGTGGTCCGTGCGCGCGGGGGTGCGCACCTTTGGGGGTGCGGAGAAGTAAACTGCTTTGATGAGAGCTTTCCTGTTGGGCGCAGTGAAGTCTCGCCCCATAATTATGATACGGCTACCTCATCCTTTCCGTTATTCCACACCGTGTAGGTACCTAGCAGATTTTTTCCTCTTCAATACCTCGACTCGACGGCATCGCCAGCACGAATCCCTTGGTTGTGATTCCAGCCAGAACGCTCCAGTTTACTCATCACGTTGTCTTTCCACATTCACCCCAACATCACGCATGCTAGGTATTTCCATCGGTGCAGTCCTCGACGAGCATCCTGCAGCGATTCCGCGAGATTGGCGGGCAGCCGAAAGGCACCGAAAGGCACGTACGCTTCCGATGCATTTCATTATGAAGGAAATCGAGTGGTGCCTAAAGCAACAAAGTTCAAGCAGATGAACACAGGCGGCTCTATCGGATCACGGCGGCGCTTCTGGACGAAGGAGGAGAATCTGGCGGATCTGGGTTTTTCTCATGTGGAAGATCAGTGCCGTTGAAGCTGATACGGTGGAAGAAATGCTGTTCAGTGCCACCAATCTCGGCATCCCGCCGCTCGGGCTTCCGGCAATGGGCGTGGGACATAGTGCGACACCAGATGCCGCTAGGTACTCAAGATCAGAGGCACGAGCTGGCGGGATATGGTAGTTTTGTATCATACATATTACAGAGAGACAGTTGATTCTCACTTCTATGATGTTCTATCAACGTGTTCAGTGCGACGATTCATGGGTGTAGGTAGTCGCATAACTCATGAGGCATCCCAATTATGCAGCTATTCAAAGCCAACTGTGAGACTTGCACCATCCGAGGCCGATGCCTACGATGCTCGTCATGAGGTTATAGTTATACATACATCAGATTCCAATGTGAGATGCGGCGCCGCCAAGGGTGTGAGAGACGTGTAGGTGGGTGTGTGGGCATCAATTCTTCACTTCCACCGCTCTGGCTCTACTGTGCCCAATTGGGAAAGGCTCGGCACAAACTCTTGGTTACTAAATTAGGCTAGCCGTTGTGCTTCCAAGTTCCCGTCCGCCCTGGCCTCAAGACCCCAGAACTCCAATCCTGATCTCTCGGCTGTCTTATCTCTCTCACCAGAAACGCCAGACAGATGCATGAGAGCGGAGAGGGACGGCCTCGGGTCGTATCTGTGTGCCGTCTGGTCGCATTTTAGGCGTCTTGAACCGTCGACGACGTGTCGTCCCTCAACCGTGTCAGCCCTACTCCGTATGTATAACGCTTAGGTGTCCTGGAAGACCGCTCTCTGGACCCTGGGCAGATCCCCCGTCGCGGCTGGACGACCCAATTCGCAGAAGACGAGAGCGACCGATGCGGTGATGACTCCCTCGAGAACTTGCTCGGGTTTTATCAGGAGAGGGGGGCTGGTCTCAGCGCATCTCGAGGATTCAAATGTCATCCCGTCTGTTTTGGCACGCGCTTGCCGATCCATGGACCATGAGACGCTCAATCGCAATGCGGTAAATGCGTGACACTTGACTTATCTCCCTCTTCTCTTCTCTCTTGTCTCCGCTGGCAGCTGCTTTATTTATGCAATAGGAAGTCTTGGTACTTGTGTGTGATTCAGATTCGAACTCTTGCACCGCAAAGCTCCAATCTCTGCTAAACGTCTGGAGTAAGCAGAAGGCGATTGAAGAAAAAATCAGGAGAGGGAAAACGGAGAAAACGATACGACGTCTTTTAGCGCTTCTAGAGAGACATGGCCGCCGAGGTCAACGTCGGCGAGGTCGTCGAGCTTGTCCTCACCCCTTTCAATGACATCGTGTCCAAAGCCCAAAATGCCGCAGCCAACGCAGCCGAAGCAGCCGTCCAGGAACCCGTCATGTACAAGGCCGCCGAAGCGCTGGAGAAGGAAGGACGACGCGCTCTGAATCGTCTGGAACCGCTGTATCGCAAGATTGCCAATCAGCATGGTGGGGAGTGCTTGAATGCCATCAAGAAAAACGGTACGTGTGTATGTGTGCGTGTGTTGTGTCATCTTTTTTTCCCCTCCTTTTCCCACTGGATCACAAGCACATTCACATGCGCACAAGGCTCGTCCAAATCGCTCTGCTGACCAGGAGGTATCACGTATACCGTTTGCAGAAGATCTGAGCCACATCCATCTCGAACTCACGAATGTGCTTTGGGAGTTTGACGACTACGTCTCCGTTGAGGGCTTCAACGAGGCGAAATATGTCGAGCTGCAAGCGCTGTGTCGGACGGTGGCGCCGAAAATGTACAATATCCTCGTGAGGATGAATGTCGAGCTGCTGGCGCAGGTTGTTTCGTCGGCATCGTCATCGTCCGCGTCGTCGTCCGCGTCCATGTCGACCGCCACCAACAGAGAAACACTGCTTCATCATATTGTGCATGAATCGCCTCCGACATCACCCATGTTCTCCCTGTCGTCCCCCACCGATTCGTGGCACCCTTCTATGTCACGGAGCAGCAGGAGTGGGCGCGATCCGCAACCCGCCGCTGCTGCTACCACTGGACATGCGCCTTGGAACGAGAGCAGCACGCAATTGCACACCAGAGTCGCGCCGTTGAGACTCCAGAATCTCATGCAAGATACCGGGCACCATCACGACCTCATCTCACCCTCTGCGCCGAGCTTCGACTCGGTACCACGTACCGCCGAAAGCAGACAATCCTGCAGCAGCGACCATTCCTCACAATCGGCCAACAGTCGATGTAGTCGCGGCTTCGGCTTTGCGCCACGGTCCATTCTGCCCATGCGAGAGGGCCGCGATGCGCATACTACGCAACAATCGCCGCGGCAGATACCGCCGTCGCATCGCGTGTCGGGCGTCTACACCTCGGACAACCTGAGAAAGCGAGTCGCTTTCGAACACTCCATCATGCCGGGCTCGGGGCTACCCTCGCGACAATGCATCATCACCGAGTCGAGCTCCTTTCGCCGCTATAAAGGCTTCTGTCCCGGCGCGCAAGAAATTTTGCAGGGCAAAGATGGGGTGAAGCAGAAGCAGAAGCCCGTGCAGAGGACCTTGCTGCGCGTCGTTGCCAAATGCAATTCATGCGCCATGGAATTGGACTACAGCGAGATCGAAACAGACTTGACAAACAAGGGTAATTTATTCCTTTCTTTTCGGTGATCTTTTGCTCTCAGCTTAGACCCAGTGCTAACAGTCATCATTTTTCTCAATCTAGAAGCCGGAAACTTGGCAAAAAAAGATGTCAGCTACCGTCTTCGCTTCCTCCAAAAAAGCCATCTTGCCGTGAAGCGCTCCTCTGATGCCATGTACGGATGCATATTCTGCATCGCGAACGGCTACACCGTAGAGGAGAGCGACGCCACCGTCTTCTTCTCAGCAGAAGACCTATTCCTGCACTTGTCGCGCCATCCACGGCCCCTGCCACAGGTGCATGGCATCACCGTCTTGTACGGCGTAGATGTTCCCTACGACCTGCGGAACAACTACGACGTGCACTTCCAGATGCCCCCCAAGATGCACCCCGTGCACGAAGCCAGCTCAGAAATCGACGGACGCCCCACGGGCATCGCCCTCAAGGAGATGAAGAAAACCGATGTGCATCGAAAACTCGGCGAACGGGATCGCCAAGAAGAGCTGCAACTCGCGGTGGGGGCTCGCATCACGGGCATCAAATGGCCGCCTCAGTACAAGGGTCGCAAGATCTTTGCTTGGCACGACGGCAACTTTGCGTCGGTGCCGTCAGAGAATATCCTCCTGATTCCTCCGGAGGATACGAGACTCTCAAAGTCTATCAAGAGTCGTACTTCTGGCAAGGCGAAGTGGAAATTCTATATGAAATCTGGAAAGGAGCTTCCCTGGCTCAAATTCGATAAGGGTGATACGATTACGGATATTGGATGTAGGTTCTTTACCATTCAAAATGTCCTGACTTATGAGAGAGAATCTGGAGCTGACATGATGTTTTTTGTAGATGAACATCCGGATCACTGGTGCTGGTGTGGTGTGAACACCAAGGGACAGTGGGGTATATTTCCTCAAGCGTATCTTGACCCGAATACGGTGAGAGATGATACTTTGGAGAGACGCTGTGAGACAACGTGATACATGATAATAGGACGGGATGGGGATGGGGATGTGGATGAGATGGGGGATGGGGGATGGGCAACGGGGCGAGGCGGAGGAAGTGCGAGGCGGATAGTAGAGTCAGAGCGACGGGCTGTTTGCATCCTGCTGGACAGGTGCTAGGGTGTTCCATGGGAAGATGTAGAAAATGGCGATGACGTCGCTTTAAAAGCAGTCCCTTTTGCTGGAGCCTGGCACTCACAGCTGCCATGAAAGATTGTTTGCAAGATGACTTGGATATCTCGTGCATGGTGCCAACATTGCTTCGACTCGGGGTACCACGTCGCGTGAATGCGAGCAACGGCTAACATGAGATGGAGCTCTCTGTCATTGATATGTGGGCGTACAATCATTTACGCAAGATATAGCGAAGACGGAGTGAGTAATATGCAAGGAGAAAGAAATGAGGAGATAAGTGTACGCATAGATCGACAATATTGTGACGAGAAAGTTACTGGACACGACAGGATACCCTATAAGAATATTGGTGACATATTTGTCAACTATGAGCAAAGATCTCAGGGAAACGGTCGAATTGACGCATATCTGGCGAAATAAAGAGCCGTCTCTTAAGATCAATCTTTCGTATGTGTCGGCGACACGTGTCCGCATCTCCTCACCGAATATAACGCAACTTCGTGAAATTAAGTACAGATGAAAAGAGTCAAGATGGAGGAGAACAACTTTAGAAGAAGGTACCAATACAGGATAGTGAGAGGATGTAAACTGACCGTTCTATCTCGCTACAGTCTATCTGCACAATGATCTTCCTTTTCCCTTCCTATGACCCTCCAGTGCTTCATTGAAGTTCACCCCCATTTGCATCATGTACAAAGTCATACACTCCCCCAACATATATCTCAGCTATCCCTCTCACTCCTTCCCGAAATGTGATCAATGCCGCTCTTCTTGTAAGACGGACCTTCTTTTCCTCAAGGACGAAACTCGTTCAAGCTTGAAGTCCCATTTGCTCTTGCGGCCGCCGGCCTTTGCCTCGCCACTTGGCTCTGGCGGCGATTAATCTCTCCGGCAGGCCTCGGTATCTGCGACTTGGTATCATTATGGTGCCAGGCTTGAGAGTGAGGAGCTTTCTCGCAGATTGAACAAGGAAGAAGGATTGCGTGGGACGTCGGACACTAGTAATGAGATATGGTGTTTATCTACGGATGTTGCGTCAATTATCCGGATACATTGTCGGATCGGCCGTCAAGCCTTCCAGCACTACTCCCCTCTACCGAAGACCTGTGACCTGTCGAAAAAAAAAAGGGAGAGGGAACAATCCATACGCGGACCAGGGCGGTTCACATCTCCTGGAATATCCGACCATATTCCATGTTGCGCGATTCCAACACTCCTCATGGAAGCAGAAGAGTAATGGCGCACGTAGGTAGCCACAAACAAACGGCATATCAACTGTACACGACGAAACGTTCCGCCATCAAACGCGATCAACTTCGAAGGGCCTAGCCAGGTGCTCTTTTCGCGGTAAACACGTACATCCGATCTGCAACGTCAATCAATGCGAATTGCTTGCCTCGTCCTTTTTGCTCGATTTTGTGATGGTATCATCTCGCAACGATACATCCATTGAAGGTCAAGGGTGGTTCCGTGGACAAAATCCGGTTCGGCTTCGCGTCGAAATTCGCGTTGCGAAGTTCAGGCAAACCGATGATACACTCGGTTTGATCTTCAACGAATGTATCAATGTGAGGAACGATGATGATACCATCACAATCGAGCAAAAACTACAAGGCAAGAAATTAGCATTGATTCAAGATTGACGTTGCAGATCAGGAAACGAGCTCACAACACGATACGGAGTACAGCCCGCATACCCTACACGCCCGCACTCTCTCCTTTTCCTCTCGCTCCTTGGCTAAACCTTATCGACTTGGCAGCCACCCACTCAGTGTATACGTATACATTGTTATATCTTGCGGATCTGTTCCAACAGCAGGATTCCTCTGTCATTGGAACTAGAGGAAAACAAAAATAGTTGATGCTTGCAGCTTCTGACCTTCAACAGAGAAAAGTACTTCGGGGAACCCGGAATGCAACAGGGAAAGGCAATCGTGATTCGTAGAGCAGACGCATTGAGGCTTGAGCACCGTATCTCAAGTCAGAAGCACCTCACCGACGCTCCGACTCTTCCTTGCGTTTTCGATCGTATCTTGCCTTGTCTCCTAGTCCTCACAACGCACGTACTTCCAATCGGCCAGAAGAATCAAGATCCTTGTCATTTCCGTAGACCATCTTGCAGAGAGTGGCAGGTCCTTCCTCAAAGGCTGGGCCGTTATGGGCAATCTTGTTTATCGTTGATGATGATGTTGCGACCAATTCAAACGCTGGCATGCTTTCTGGTAGTTCTACGTCGAGTGTGAGACTTGTACGAGCCATGACGGAAAGACTGAGCTGCTTTCATATCCTGGTGAGTTTGACCGGCCGCTCGTGCGCGTCCTTCGATGCATCCGATACCTGGGGGCTGGGGCTTAGGTTTGATGATTCCGAAGCCATGGACAAGACAGGACTTTGTTTCTTTACAGCATGGGAGTCCCGTGTTTTCGAAATGTACGTTTCGAACAGACTACACATTCTCCTCTTTTTCCCCTGTGCATCGATATGTTCTTTGGGAGGTATGTGCGGACACTGCGGAGCGGTTCAGAAGTTGTGGCTTATTCACGTCCGTCGTCAGTCTCTAACATAATGTCAAAAGATGCGGTCAGTATTGGAGGGTACTTACTTTAACTACAATTTTTCTTTCATCATACCAGGTCTCAACCTGTACCGGACATAGACTATAGTAAAGTGATAGACCGCCGTCAGACCACGTACTCACATCTCAGCTGGCAATACCTCCCCAACGTTTAACTTTCGCTGTCAAGCAACAACCATGAAACCGACGTCGGACGCGGTACGTGCAGAATATATTGATCATATGCGGTCTTCGGTAGACCACAATGATCGCATGCAACATGTTTAGGCCCCTTCTCTGCCACTGCTCTGGCGATCTGTTGTGGCCATGTCGGGAGGATGGCGTACAACCTTTCCCCTTTTCTGCCACCGCATCTGATGCACCAAGGCTCTATCATGCCGACAGCAGTGCGACCTCTGCCTAGTCAGTGCTTATTTGGCTTTGAAGGCCACTTTTTCGCAAGCTCAGAGCAGGGACGGGCGACTGTCAGGTAGTCTCGACTCGGCAGCTAAAGCTACCTACCTACCTATGGTTTGTGATCACTGATCACTGATCAGTCTCGACTCTCCCCCTGGTCTGCACCGTCACTCTGTCAAAGATCGCGGTGAAAACAAGACGTCTTGGATGAAGCCATGCGCAGAAACAAGTCGTCTTTACTCCGTAGTCTCCACGCAGGGTTCAGGTTCGACGCTTCACGAATGAACAAGGAGCTCTAAGTTCCGTACATAGGTACTCCGTAGTTCGACGTTGCAAGTACATACATAGGTATGTATATGTACATACCTATGTAGCATCATTCAGGAACCAGGGGTTAGGTATGTTCACCCGTGGGCCGTGACCCGGGCGGGAGCTCTAGCCTCTGCGTCGTGGCTACCTAGCTGGAGGTTCTTGCTTGGGTCGTCTCATCTCAGGTACCTAGGTATGTACGGAGTACGTAGTCGACTGAATATTGTCTTGCTAAGGCCTCGCCAAAAAGAAGGAAAAGGAAAGAAGGGGGAAGATAGGAACATAGGGATCGGCCTTCACATGCGAAACGTCGAGAAGATAACTGCGCAGTGAAATCTTGCACCAAGCCAGCCTTCACTCACATGGAAGATTTCGATACCCATGAGAAAATTTAAGCTCGATTGGTCACGCAATCCCTAATCCCCCAGGTTTCTGCGCTGCCCGTATGCCGCGGCCCGTAGCCTTTTCAAGGCTCAAGAGTCAAGAGTCAAGACTCAATTGTGACAGACGTCTTTGCCATCAAGCTTATCTCACACCGCGTCAATGTCGTCATGTAGGTACCAGGTTAGGTACATACCTAGGTAGGTATGTACCTGCTCTCGCCCATCATCCATGGTGCCATAGTGGGCCGGAGTTGACCAAGGACTGAGGAGCCAGGCAGGCATGGAAGAGCTAAAAACTAGCGTGGGTATGCACAAGGCCCAGGGTTCATGGCATCATCACGCACCCTCTAGGATTCGATGAGAAGAGCGTCGCGGTCGGAATATTCCGCCATTGATGGTGGTCAGTGGTCACTGGTGAATGAGTACTCCGTAGGGGACGCGTTCCACCCTCATGGAAGCTTATTCACGATGGCAACGACCCCTGAGCGCGTCTTTGGACCTACGTACGTCGATGATGTCTACATGTTCAATCAGCTAATGAACATCAAATGTCGCTCCGGCAAAGATAGTTTCCAGCTGACCAGTATCTGATGTTTGACCAAGCATGTTCGGAGACGAAATGGATCCGTTGAAGCAACTGCGGTTTGAACGTTACGATTCTCATTCTCTTTATTGCACGTGTCATGCTGTCGTCTGTGCCATCCTCACTTAACTTAGCCCAACCACAAACCATGTCGCGCAGCTATTCCCGGTCAAAGTCTTGACCTGTCCCCGATCTGATGAAGGCTTTTCACCAAACTCAATCACGCAATTACCTGTGGCAAATTTGACATCAGTTGTAAATGGGTTGACAATTACCTTTGCCCCTCGCACACCCCTTTGGACATGGCCGGGAAGCATCAAACTGCCAGTCAAAGTAAAGATCTGTCTCATTGCTTAAGACCCCCTTCAAGAGGGTAGTTTTGGTATCCAAGCTCGTCGCGTAGCGGAAGAGCTCTTCCGCAGAAAGTGATATCTGGCGCCAGCCGCGCTTCTCCAGAAAGGTAGCAGAGGTCCCATATACCAATTCTTTGAATCCTCCCCAGCGAATCGCCGACGCACACATTGGACACGGCTCGGCGTTGGTGTATAATGATAGATCAGCCCAAGCTTGCTCAGCTTCTCTACTTGTCAGCTTGAAAGGCCCATGGGGGTCGGTCAGAATGGCACTGCAATTGTTGATGGCAGCGATTTCGCCTGTAGAAGCTTGTCAGCTCGCTTGACCGCGGATGCCTTGGGTAGGTATGAAGGACTCTTTGTATCACGATCTTACCGTGAAGCGTTGGGTTGCCAGATGCAACGTCATTGGCTCCCATGCAAACTAGCTGACCAAGTCCGTCCGCAGTGTGGTTGACAATGACGGACCCGAAAGCAGCAAAGGGGCACGGCGTTTTTCCGAGAATCACAACAGCCTCGGTTGCTTTTCGTATCCAGTAATTCCGTGTGCTGAGGGGAATCTCTCTGGCGATGGGGGTTTGAGCATCGCCCAGTACGAAACCATACAGATTGAAGCCGGCGGCTACGGCCGCAATAAAGGCTAGATCAAATACGCGCTTCATGATGCTGGAACTTCGTACGAATGCACTAGAAGCTGTGAGAAGAACTAGGTGTTGCACCAGAGCTGTTGAATGTTTCTAAAGTGAGCTTCGCCCGCGGCGCATACGTACTTTCACGAGTGGTTCTGTCCGTATGCGACGCGGGCTACGATTGGCTACTGATGACCAATATATTCAGCTGAAGGTTTTGGCTGCGGTGGAACAGACTCCAGACTCCAGAGGCGTCAATCTGACGGGCCACGGTAAGTAGGAGCACAGCGCTACACAGGCGGGGAGTTTCGCCTCTGGAATGCCGTGCGACGAGCTAGCCCGGAAAAGAATCTAGGTGCCAGCCTTTTTGTGTGCTAATGCCAAAATTCAAACAGAAGCAGATGATGATTCGCCCGTTTACAGTGATACGACGGAAGTAAATGATAGAAGAGACTGAGCATGCACAGAAACTGGTTCTCTGATTCGAGTTTCTTCTCTTCAACCGGAACAGTTGATCCTGTTGAAGTCTGAGGTGATGATTGTGATCGTGGGCGCAGGTTCATCGCTGACAGAACATATATCATGAAGTGTAGACTGTGTAGCGGTGAAATGCCATTACAAGGGCATCGCATGACAGCTCGTGGAACAAGAACCTCGTGGCAAGCTCTTCAACGCCTCTATTCCTTCTCTTGCAGACTTTTCCCCTTGGTGCCTTCTCATCCGACGGGCCCGAGGGGCTTACTTAATACATGTCGATCGTCTTTGTTCCGGCATGGCAATGTACTCGTTGCTAATGAAGGTATTTTCCTCGTAAGCACTTGTTGATACTCTTTTTGGCCTCGTATGTTTTCCAGTCAGTCTTCACCTATCGTGGCGAAACTCAGCTCGAGGACCTCCCACAGGTCCCAGCCCTCTAGAGGAATTCATGATCCGTCGGGTATCGCGATAGGTCGACATTCGAAAGCCGTGGATGCAGTACTGCTCTCGTCCGCTCATCCTAGCAATTCTTCCTCCATGTTGTTGAACGCGTATGCTTTAGAGGCTCTCGACCTGTGCCGCATTGTTACCATTTCGGGTCTTTCGCGGTGATAATGAGGTGATGGATCCTGTTTCGGGCCCGAGGCTTCTTGAAAGTGCTATAATGGTACCGAGAATGCTGACCATTTCGAGATCAAGCTCATGTCGGTCGAATGCGCTTCAAGAAGGATGGAATCATGGAAGGAAGATGGGAAGTTGTGTGACGTGTTCCCAGTCTCCGGGGTTGTTGGCGTTGACGGTTGGGGAGTTCCACAGTAGCCCGTCAAGGTTGACCAACCAGACGCACCGATCGATATCTGGCCCCACCTGCCACCCGAGCTCACGCCCCACAAAGTCCCCCTCTGCCATTCTGCGCAATTCCCGTCGAAATCGAGCCATAACCTGATGCCTCATCTGCACGCCGCTATCTGATGCTGAGACCCCGGCGCATCATTTTCCTTAGTGCTCTACTCCTATTCATTGCGCTTACTCTCCCATTACTTCGCAAGGTGTTTCTGGCTTGGGGACCTGGCCATCAAATTTCACTGTCGACTAATCTACGAACCGAGGGCCTATCTCCGCCTTCATCCGTCGACTCGTCATCTACCAAATCGTCACCCGTCGTCGACATCGCTGCGATGAGTGCCGCCTCGTCGTCCTCGTCTATCCGTAGAGTGGCTCCGTTGGTGTTCCCTGCCGTGGACCGTCATACAGCCACCGTCATCTTTGTCCATGGCTTGGGAGACACTGGCCACGGATGGGCCGATGCCGTCCAGCTGTGGAGGAAGAAGCCGCGATTAAACGAGATCAAATTCATCTTGCCGCACGCGCCACAGATTCCTATCACCATGGTTCGGCTTCCGCTCCCATGGCTCTTGACGTCTTCATGGCACATTTGACTGACTTGTCCTGTGTCCACAGAATTTCGGGATGTCGATGCCTGGGTGGTTTGATATTGTAAGTCATGCTGCATGCGGCTCATCCATGGTCGTGGGTAGTCTCGAGGCCAAGGATCTCCAGCCTATCTGAAAACTCCCTCGCTGACTAATTTCCTTTTCAGAAAACGCTGCAAAAGGGAGAGGATGAGGATGTTGCAGGCGTTATGCAAACTCGTCAGTATCTGCACGATCTGATTCAGCAGGAGATCAGTGCTGGCATCCCATCTGAGCGCATTGTCCTCGGCGGTTTCTCACAAGGAGGCGCCATGAGCATACTCTCTGGTCTGACGGCACCTTTTAAGATGGGTGGCATAGTTGGCCTCTCGTCCTGGCTGCTTCTGCATCAGACCTTTAAACAACACGTCCCAGAGGGCAATGTCAATCAAGCCACGCCCGTTTTCATGGGACACGGCGACAAAGACCCGTTGGTTCTATATGATCTTGCCAAAGATAGTGAGAAAGCTTTGAAGGACATGGGCTATTCTGTCATGTTTAAGACATACCGGTACGTTCTTTATCCAATATCATGTCCCGATAGATGTGGTGCCGTCCGCGTGTAGAACTGAAGTGCTCGATTCTTTGAGACCTGAGAAATATGTCTGACAGCCTTGCAGTGGAATGCAGCACTCTGCCTGTATGGAAGAATTGGTTGATATCCAGGCATTTATCGAGGATAAGCTACCTCCAAAAGGAGACGCCAACTAGGTGCAGCCTGCAAGGTCTCACGCAGTCAGGAGTATCTTGTCACGGAGCCTAGTTTCGAGCATCCATTACGTTCAGATGCCTTGCACAATGGAGTACATACATACACGCCTACGCCCGCGTAGTCTCCGCTCATGAGGATTGGGCATGGGGGGCCTCCAGCAGTGATGACTCGTTGAGGCATGCCAGCGGCGTTCTTGCCGAGGTGGCCCACTCATCAAACGCGCGCCCTTGCTCTTCTTTTTTCACTTTTCTTTTTTTCCCGCGCTGTTTTCCTATTCGTACGTTTTGGCCCTCATTGATCAGGCCCTTGCAGCGGAAATACGAGCCCTCACTGGATGGACTGTTCTGGAATATGCCCTCGTGATGGTGTGCTTGCGTCGTCTTGCATGTTGAAAGTCTGTCGCCGGACTGTCCAGTGTGGCCAATGAGTCAGTGATTCATCATCGCTGCGGAGGGCAGTAAGGAAACTAGATTTTGCAACTCACATGCGGGGATATGATCCTGAGCTACTCGGGAGGGGGTTGAAATTCTTTTCTGATACGCACTGCGGACTACCATTTTTCGTCTCTGTACGGAGTAAGCGATGCGCCGACTTGCTCCTCTCAGCGGCGGCGGCCAACTTGGAAGCTGGAAGATATCCACGGCATGTGTGCATTATCCCCATCGTGTCAAGAACAGTCTCGATGTCTATTTGACGGAAGACTGGCACGCTGGTGACTTCCTGGACTTGCACAATGCAGACCATGACTCCAGAGTCCAGACTCCAAAGTTATGGGTAGAGCCCCGCAATGTGTACATAGCAGTCTGTTATGTACCTGTACATATGCAGCTACATATCAATGCAAAAGCAATGTAACTCGGCAAGTAAAGCACTTGGCTTTCCTTGGCCCAACCCGCCAAGCCGGCCAGTCCCGTCTTGACTGCGCGATGAGAGATCCGGTGGCTGCAGAGGTCCGAGGACACTGCTATGACTGGGATGTCAGAAACGGCAAGCCATGGGGGTGTTTCGATGTAGAGCCTTTATGTACTTCGATCTACTGGTGCCGGTGGTACGGACTACGGAGTACTGACACGAGGGCCGAGGCATCGGCCTGCCACTGTTCGACATTCAACTTTAAGGAAGCATCTCTGTAGTTTGTGCCTTGAAGGCCTCCCAGATCTTCCCTTTGGCTTATCAGCACCAATGGCTATCAGGTTATCAGCACCACGCAATCCAGTCCCGACTCGCCACTACATACCTATGTCTATCAAAACCCTCCAACAATTAAACTCAAGGCAATCACTCATCAGCCAGTAGTTCGTACTATCTGATAGAGCATGATTCAAGATTGCGGGCCACCTCGCGTTTTTGATTACACACACGATAAGCAAGCCACAAATCCTCGCGTCGCTTTCCTCCCCTCTGGAAAGTGCCGGCCGATAATTGAATTCACCATCCCAAGAATCTTGCCATAACACACGATACTGACGCAAGAGCGACAACAGAAGTTAAGGCCCCCCGCTCTCGCACGACTCAGCAGCCTTTTGGAGCTCTTTGGACCTACCTAACGGAGTGTGCAACATAAAAACTTCTTTCCATACATATGTACTCCGTAGGTAGGGAACATCACACATTCATGCTTCTTATCCGGATAAATGGGCCTTTGCTCTCCGCTCTCCGCAGCAAAAAGCACCCATGCAATCAGCCACTTCGGCACCCGGTGCCGGTGCCGGAGCCGGTCCCGCACATGTTCACGGCGCACGCAGCAAATGAACCTTTCCACTGAGCAACTGATGATTGATGCGCCGCGCGCTTCTGCAATGCGGAAAAACAAAAGCCGGAGGCTGGAAGATGGAGGCCGAGCAAGGATTTTGAGTCTTGACGTGATGGGAATTTATGCCCTTGGCCGCCGGGAGGGGCGGTGTGGATTCGGGCGACTGGGGTGCATATGTACCTACAGTAGTACATACAGACTAGAGTATGTACCTGTAACTAATGTAGGTACCTGATCCCATGCATGCGATTGCCGCGATTGAATGCTGCGGATAAGAGAACTTAGAGAAGAACACAGAGTCAAGTCGCCTAGGTACATTGTACATATGTATGTATGTAACTACCTCTTCTGTGGGATGGGCTGTCTCCTCCCCCAACAACGGACGGCATACCAGACGAAACGTGGTTACGGAGTATGATCTGCGTAACTAAGAGGTTCTTAGGTTATGTACTCCGTACGCGAAGGGGCAGGGGGACGGTGCACCCGACAAGGTCAGGGGATGGGTTAGGTGTAAGGTACATAGGTACATAGGTATCAACCTCTTGCTGAAGCGATGCGCGTTGCGAGATTTCGAATTTCCCCCAACCCTCATAACTTAAGTTAGTAATCCTCGTTATGCATCCTCGTTGTGCATTGCAAAGCTATGTATGTAGACAGGTACCGATCGCGTTGGGATAAATGAGATGGGGACCAAAATAAAGAGGGGGGGCGATGGAGATCTGAATCATGTCCTTCATTTGATACACGTTGCAAGTTTTAGCATACTTTATGCTAAGTCGGCATATCTTCCATGGAACATTCGGCACCAAAAAAACTCATGATACGTGCCCAGGCAGACAGACAAGTAATGCAGGCAGACAAAACTGTTGTTTGATGATAATTTTAGTTGCAACTTGTTTGGTATATTGTTTGGTATACTGAAAAAACTCATGCGTCATGCATCGCTAATAATATCATGTGCCTATCACCCCATACACCCAGCTCCATGCGCAACGCCCACCGAGAAAAAAATCGCTTATGTACATCCACAAGACAGAGAGAGGCCAATCATCAAAGGCGTCTTTGCTTGTCTGCGTCCCCTTCCATTAAAAAAAATAAAGCCATGTCTCATACCCAGGCGCAAGCGAGGATATGTCGATTGTCGAAGCCACCCACCCGAGCTCCGAAGAGCTGGGACCCTTCCTTCCCGCAAATGCGAGGAATCCCAAACTCTATCCCCCGAAAGGGGTAAAAAGGCGAGAACAAGAGGGGAAAAGTGGCATAAGAGATAAGCAAAAAGTACCAGATCCAGATCCAGTGCCAAGTCAAGTAGGTATTGTATTTCATTGTCCATCGTCCATCGTGTCCGGCTGTTGTCAAAAAGAATACATAATCGAGAGAGAAATAAAAGAGTCGTCAATCAAATGATCCGGCGGCCAAACTGCAAAAGCTTAATTCGAAAATAAGCGTTTACTGTCCCCACAGGAGGGTCTGGTTGAAGGCCACAGCGGGGACGGCAGCGCGCTTGACGTGTCCATTCTCAGACTTGTGCACAATCTCGTGCTTGGCATCGTCCCAGCAGTCGCCCTGCTTGACATCCTCGCAGAAGGAGTAGACGTGCTTGGGAGCCATGTGGCAGAACTTGCGCTCGTGGTAGGAGACAAAGCTGGGGCCGACGGAGTCGGGGCTCTCGCAGAGCTCAGTGGCGAGGTGGGAGGTAGCCTTGGACTTGATGAGACGAGTATCGCGGGCCATGCGGTCGGTGAGACCCTCGGCAGACTTCTTGGCACCTTCCTTGGGGGCTTCGGCAACGCGCTTGGTCTCGGTAGAAGGGTCCGAGGCGAACATGTCGCGCTTGGAGCGCCTGACGTGTACGCGCCATGGGTCGTGGTCACGGTGGAAGGTCAAGGCAGATGGGTGGTGGCAGTAGCTGTTGTGTCCCCATGTTAGCACATCATGAATGGCCTGGGCTTGTGTGCGTGTGATTAGGTACACTGGGAAAAGGGGATAAAATCTTACAAGTCAGCGTTGTTGCCATTTCCTTTGAAACCGGCGTCATAGTCGGGCCAGTGGACCTGGATTCCAGTAATGGGCTGGTCACCGTTTCCGTCCATCCAAGAGCACAGAACCTTATCGGCACCCTTGTTGTTCGGGACATAGATGTCGGAATAGTACCTGAGATAAGCGGGTTAGATACTGGCTGGACATCTAAGATCTTGATGAAAGGAAGCAGCAGATTGAAACCAAACAATAGTTCAAGGGAAGAGCAGGGTTGACAAGCTCGGAGATGCGATGGGGTGAATCATACCATGGTGCACCGCAGTGCTTTGCCCAATTGCCAGTCCAGGCATATCTGGAACCCTCGGGGAAGGTAACGGTAGCGTATGCTAGACAGATGGCATCGTTGTTGGCCGTGAAGAGGGTGTAAGTTGGCTGATCGTGCACCCAGGGAACTTCACTGTCGCAGTCGGTACGACCACTTGAGCAGTAGGTCTTGTCATTGATGCGAGTGCCGAGCAAGTCACCAAGCTCGTTGAAGGCACGGATGTCGGGCATGTTGCCGCCTGCGTTTTCCAGGGGATGGTCCCAAGAGCCGGCGCCATCTAGGCCAACCGCGAATCTGTAGCCGACACCCTGAGGCGTGTAGTCGATGAAGTTGTGCTGGACGAAGGAGAAGATACCCAAGCCACCGGTGAAGACACCGAAGGCTTCCATGAGACCGAACGCAGCCATTGTACCGGTCAAGTGAGGAGACTTAAGAGAGATTTGTGAGAGAGATGAATACGAATTGAGAAAGCTGACAGAGAAGCTTGCTGAGGGAGTTTATTGAATGCCGAACTGTTGTGAATGGATGATAGAGAGATGAAGGTCAGAACCATCGATCTTTATACTTGATGCCGTTCACCCCAGCTCTCGCTTCCGAAGCCATTTACCTAGGTACGGAGTAGGTCGTTCATGGCAACTGGGTGACGGGAACCCTGACTATCGCGCCAAATCCTGTCGCGATGACAAGCTAGGTTGTAGGGGTTAGTGAGGGATTGGCGCTACTACCTACTCCGTTTCCCAAAGACGAGGCAGTTTATCTCCAAGGACCGGCGCTTGACTTCCGGAAGGACAGGGGGAAACCTCCCTCGTGGGGCAACGGGGATTTTTCTTCTCGCCCATGATTTGACTGATCATGACGCATCGTCAAGTATGTATACGTGCGTTATCAACGGCTATAGCAAGTGCCTGGTTGGGTTCTCGACCTTACTTTTACACCCATGCCTGGGGGAATGGCCTGAGGTGCCCTTTTTTTTGTGGGGGTCAGCTCGTGGTTTGGTAACGGCTTTGCCATGTGCCTTATCCCCTTGCCATGACATCTTCGGCCCTTGCCATTGAGCATCTGCTACGGTAGGTACATACCTATATGCCAGGCAAACTTCTACTCCGTATAACCCCCCGCACCAAGGGAGTCAAAGAAGGCCTTGAAGGGGAAACAAGGGGGCAGACACTGTGGGAAAATTTTGTCGTGAATGGAGATTGTGTCATTCGGGTATGTGCGTCATGAGGATAAATTCGGATTGGCCAATGACTGAATTGCCTGAGACGAAGGGTGGAGAAAGATACCTACAATGATTTGGGACATGACGCGCCGCAGAAGGCGAAACCCAACAATGAAAGGGGCATTCGTCGTCGGATTTGGCGTCGTAAAGCCTTAGTTCGGGTAAAATGAGCAGCTTGTACTCCGTACGGTTGATGACCTCAAGGCGATAGCAGGTTCGCACATAACGATAGATCGGTCGGTTCCGTAGAGCTGGCGCGCACCAGAGCGTCCACATTCCACAAGGTCTGGCGAATCGCGATGGGATGGTGGTCACGAGGAGGATCAAGCGACGGAAGGGCCAGAGACAAGACGAGATCCTAGAAGGCCACAAAAGAACCCAAACCCCAGAAAAAGCCAGAAAGACCCTGCCAAGCTCCATGTTCCCCCTAGCTCCCCTTTCCCCCCTCAAGGGGCCGTTGGGATGATGGCTCCCATGTTTCCACGCTGGAACTGGTAGATCTCGCTAGTGGATGCCTTCTCCGTGCCGGTAAAAATCAGCCTGCGCCTACGGAGTTGTAACTTGTACACATGTGTGTGCCTGCCCGCTCCCTATGTCTGTTTGAGTTTAGCCTCAAGCCGTTTCCGCCGGACGAACTAGAAGGTACCTAGCCTCTAGGTGTACATACCTATGTAGGTAGGTACCTTAGACCTATGCATAGGCATGTACTGTAGTCTGTACCTAGGTAAGCAATCGGCATCGTTACTCCGTAAAAGCGGAGGAGGTCCCTCGCGTCTATCATGGTCGGACGTCACTGGTCACAAGCCGGCTATTCGCAACATCTAGTACGAATCACGCGCGCATCCTGAGCTGGGGGTTTTGTTATCGCGGTTCTCGGATCTCATCCAATTGGATCCCCAGCCACGACCACTCAGCCTGGCTAGGTACACCGGTATCACAGCATCTGAGAGCATCTAGAACCTCAGACCGCCAGATACATATGTACCTAGGTACACCCACCGCGCGGCCACATTCGCGGAGCGACCCGGCAATCCAAAGATCGTGGTCAAGGCGAGGCGAGGGGGGGGGGGGGGGGGGGGGGGCCGGGAATTGGAAGGCCGGGAATCGGGGAGGGTCCTCATGAACGCTTTCTCGAAGAGTCGAGCCCTACGAGACAAATCAGACCTGAGACGATAGAGTAGGTAATCCGTCAATTCCAAATGAAAAGGTCGGCCGGAACGTGTCGACTCAGGACTCAGGAGGCAGTGCCGCGGGAATTATTTCTATTCGCGGATCTTCGAAGCGTGAAACAAGCATCGTCGTCGAGTCTTCCGTACATACATATGTAGGTACATGTACTCCGTAGACTGTAACAGAAGGCGGCTAGGTATCGGAGGCGCGCTTGGGTCGCGTTTCGTCTCGAATCATTGCCGTAGGCAGCCGCAGTACATGGTATACCTCCTCCTGTAGCCGTCGTCGTCGTCGGCCCTTCAGACGTCTGGAGAACGTCTCGTCGAAGCGGCGCTAGAACGTCACCATGGTTTCTAGAAGGAAAAGCGGGGACGTGCGACTCAGTCCTCGCCTCGAGAAGGCACGTGCCCTATCGACATGGCCCATGTGAATTATCGTCGCTTGAATCCTTTCTCTCTGAACCTTCCTAATTTGACGCGGCAGGCGAGCCTAGAACAAGTCTGGGACGCCCACATTGGCTCAACCGTAAGTTGTACATACCTAGCACTAACGACTTGACTGTTCCGAGCCGATGAAGTTGGGTCCCAAAACTGCCGTGATAGGTACATAGGTATGTATGTTATACATATGTACAACCTACACTCCGCTTAGACAGAAGCTCGGGACTGCCGAGAAGGGAAGCATTGTGATTGGAGCGAGATGATGGGATCGACGGCGGGATGAGAAGCCATTGTTGCATCCGCCTCGTGTCTCACCATGAGACCTCTAGAACGGACGCAATCCTTCTTCCACTTTTGTTATGAAGGTATCTACAGACTGCCGTTGAGAGCCGGAGTACAGAGTCCTGAGTTCGGACGCTCGACATTTCTTCAGCATCAATTTCAACTTTCAAGCGCCTCGTATTCCTTTCATTCGCTCATTTCCTATTCCCCCACTGCTGGGTTTTCCTTTTTCGTACAAGTCATGTGACGCAGCCATGATACATACATAGGTACCTTACAAGTTACATCTACCCCTACCCGGCGTGATGATCTTCGACGACCTTGCTGGCATGGAACTCCCCGGCGCCGGGAAACAACCCCGTTACCCCGACATTGCCCTGGCGCGATACTGTGTAATTGTCCCGGAGTCCCCAGATTATGTACATATCATCGTCGATGCTTACTCCGTAATTCCATGGTCTCGATGATCGGACATCAGAGGGCAATGCAGCCGTTGCATTAATTCCATGCGGGGATGGATATAGATAGTCGGGTTGCTTTTCCATTCCTTGCATCATATCACCCCCACACGAGCGGTACAAACATCTGAAAAGAAGGAAAGCAAACGTGATGAAAAGGAATGAAACAACAAAAAAGACAAAGGAATGGAGAAAACATGCGTATTCGTGATAGAGCCTCCGTCTAGGTATGGCCGCCCAAAAGCCATGCATGATGCATGTTAGCCCACCATGCGCCACGGCCACGTTGCATACCGCCAGTAAAAGTTGCAGCCGAGTACCGGAGACAACGTTCTTTGGAGGTCCTAGAGCAAGTTAAGGTATCATTTCGGCACCGTTGTGCCGGTGAGGTGTTGAGCTAGGGCAGGGGACCAGGGTTCTTGTGACCAGGGGTGACGACGCTTTCTGGTCAGATGAATTGATCGAGATTTGGCTTTTGGGTGTCGATCACGGAGTACGGAGTATGTTCATATGTACTCTTACGGAGTATACATGGCATGGCGATAATAGGGCTCATGAGCTTAATGTCTACCTAGTGCTGCTATAGGGATTTGACGAGGATTGCGAAGTTCAAGCCTCTAGCATTTTGCTTTTTATCACATGCTTACTCCGTACACATGGATTCAACTTGTACGTGGCACGCAATAGAATTAGATACATAGTCATCACTTTGATAGTGCTGCTGTGGTAACTTGGGGCAAAATACGATGTTTTCTGGTCTGATGGATGATCTACACTCATGCAAACGTGATACTCCATACTCCATGAATGTCATTACATGACACGAAGTATTATTATGCTACAGGGTACGGCAATGGTAGCGCTGCTCTGGCGTGGTTGAAAAAAAGTTCCCAACGTCAAACTCCTAGCACCTGGCTCCTGAACAACGCATGAAGTCAACTATAGCAATGCAACATTATAGAAGGTCATCAAATTGACAGTGCTGCTGTGATAAAGTAGACGGAGGACGTTTCTTTCTGTCTGCTCCCATGAATTGATCCAACACTACACTCATGCACATCTACACTACATCCCTGAGCTTGTACACGGCACGGCAATATTAGCAACAGTCGTTGTATACGTAACGACGAATGCGACTGTCGCCGCGGCGGGGTGGGCGAGAGTTTGGAAAGTCAAAAGTTCCTATATACGCTCCCTCGCCATGAAACCGAACATCCGGCCTTGCGTGACCATACCGAACTAGGCTATCGACTTTCCGGACCCAACACAGGATAACGATGTCCAACCCAACACGACATCACCTGCGTGCATCTCAAACCAACAGGATGCACACAGGATGGCGTGGCCAATGAAACAAGACACCAGGGTGGATGCGTGAAGTCCAAAGTCAAAAACAGTACAAAGTGAATTATTTCGTAGCGCGATTACTGAATCCTGCATGATAACGTCCCGGCTAATCTCTTGGTATTCTGAACTTACTCTACATGGGCATTACCCTGGACATCGTGAAGAAAGGCGGTGGGCCAAGGTAGATAGATATTCGATGGTTGGTGCTGAGGCCAGGATCCAAGGCGGATAACATGGCTATCTAGTGTGAACTTTTGTGTTAAAAGGAAGTGGGAGGTCTCAGGTGTCTGATATTCGGATGTGTTCGGATATCTGACGATGTGAAACAGACGCGAGGTAACACCATATGCATTTACAGCTTTCCGATGATGGCTGCAGCATATTCGTGGGTGAGGGCTTTGCCGCCCAAGTCACCAGTCAAGGCCTTGCCCTCGGCCATGGTCTCAAAGATAGCATTCTCGATACGAGCAGCATGCTCAGTGAGGCCCATGTGTCGCAACATCATGATGGAGCTAAGGAGTAGAGCAGTGGGGTTTGCCAGACCCTTTCCAGCAATATCAGGCGCAGAGCCGTGCACAGCCTCGAAGATGGAGCATTCGTCACCAATGTTGCCAGAAGGCGTAAGACCCAGACCGCCAATCAGGCCAGCGCACATGTCGGACAGAATGTCACCGTAAAGGTTGGGCATGACCAGGACCTTGTCGTTATAAGGGACAGGGTCCGTCACCATCTTCAAGCAGGTGTTATCGAGAAGCTCATCGTCGAACTCGATGCCAGGGAAGTCCTTGGCGACCTCACGACCGACGTCGAGGAAAAGACCGTCCGACATCTTCATGATGGTGGCCTTGTGTACGACTCGAACCTTGGTACGGCCAATGGCTTGTGCCTGCTGGAAGGCAAATCGGAGGACGCGTTCAGAGGCATCGCGAGTGATGAGCTTGATGGACTGGACAACTCCGTCGACAACGACGTGCTCGATGCCGGAATATTCGCCCTCGGTGTTTTCTCGAATCAAAACAGTGTCGACGTTGTCGTAAGGGGTTTTGAAACCAGCAACCGATCGGCATGGTCGCAAGTTGGCGAAGAGGTTAAAGGTTCGGCGGAGAGTAAGGTTGAGAGACACGTGGCCCTTTCCAATGGGGGTCTGAGATCAAAATTGTTAGACATGTTACTCAACGCTCATAATCAAAGAGTTTTTTGTGTGACGGTGACAACTTACGGCCAAAGGGCCCTTGAGGGCCACCTTGTTCTTCTTGATGTTTGCGATCGCGGCGTCGGGAATAGCCGTCTTTCCGTCCTTGAGAATGGGGGTGACGTCGCATGATTCCCAAGAAATGGGGGTCTGTGAATTGTGACATCTGTTAGTATCAAGAAGCCAGATTCTTTCATGACGCGCGCGTTGCAGAGTCAAGAGGAGGCTTTTCTAACCTTGGCGGCGGCAAAAATGTCTTTGACAGACTCGGCAATTTCAGGCCCAATGCCGTCTCCCTCGATCAAGCTGACCAGATAGTTGCCCTATGAAAAATGTCAGCCATGACTCGTCTTCAGAAGCGGCAGCGACCTTTTGTTTCTAAGTCGCGTGATACTGGAACAAGGTTGTCCATAAAACATCGAAGGTTCCACGCACCCGAGACGAGTGCGGATTGTACAGCGGTATGCGGCGAAAAACCATACCTTGGAATCTTTGGTGGCCTCGTACTTCGCGACACGGTCACCAGCAATCGAGTAGCTGCGCTATTTCCACGAAAGATCAGTCAAAAAAAGCACCCCAAAGAAGCTTCGAGATCGCAGATAGTCATACAGCAGCAGCCCAAGCAGCGCGGGGAGTGACGCGCACGCATTGCCTTGCAACGGCAGGGCGAGAGATAGCTCGGATGGCCAGCATCGTAGTATGAGTACACTGAAGTGTAATCGGATTTCGAGAACACAGAAAGAAAGACAAGCAGCAAACAGACGCTGGTGCGATGCAGAATAGAGAGGAAGTAGGAAGGGTGCCAAAAGATGTCGAACTCAACGGCCTGCGAGGTCGTGGATAAATTCTAGACGGCCGTCGGGACCGAACAGAACTAGCGGCCAATTGGAGTGGAAGTGTGGCTTGAGCGTGAGTCTTGACTCTTAACTCTTGGCCCGTTCACTTTCTCAATTCTGACCAACTTTAGATTGGCTTATTCGTGCTTCGCATGTTACCGCAGCTAAACCATGCATGCAACCTGTACGGAGTACGACATTCTTGAAAACTTGAAATTATTATAGAATTCTTTCTGCAAGCCGTTCTTGGCCAACGCGAAGATCTCGGGCTGCCCGACAACGAACATGACAGCCACATCTCTTCAATGGAGCTTTGGTGTGGCTGAGCTCCATTTTTCGCGGTCATTCGCATTTTCACGCTACTTCCGGTCGGGTCTCCTCGGAACCCGTCGGAGTTTCGTGACATGGACATCTTGCACCGAGCCGACCACAAGGCTGTCATCAGGGAGCAAAAAAAGAGAGGCTGAGCCACTTGTGGGTACCAGAGTGCTCGTTCGTGGCGCAGGCCTGCCTGCTAACGTTCAGCCTGGTGTGGCTGGTGTGGCGGCTGCGCGGGGAGGGAGATGAGACAGCTTCCTCCATCGGGCCATCGTACATACCTACATCCAGTTCAGCTCCAGACTTGTTTGTTTGGCGCAACATGAACAGCACATTCACAGAATCGTCCAAGTACCTTACTTACATAACGCTTCACTTTCCCCCATCAAGCGCCGCACCTTGACGATAACTCTCTATTCGGTCATCATCTGCAATCGACAGGCGCTCGTGGCCCCGTATTATTGCTGCCCGCGCAAGGCCATTGCCACGACCGTCGATGGTACGCCTACAGCGCGACTAATGGCAGGCCGAAAGCCGAGTTATTCCCATTATACGTGATCCTAAACGATCATGGCCGACGACGAACGAACCATCCTCGAATTCTATCAGCTTCCAACTGCGTATCCCTCGGAGTGGCCCGCAGAGAAGGATCTCGATGGTGAAGAGGAACCAGCCGACGAGCATGAGACAAAGCCAGAAAGGCCTCGATCACGCTATGAGGCCCTTGAAACAGCCTTCGGCAGCAGGAGGAGCTTTGCCGAGAGTCAAACTGGACTAGGAAGTCTCGTGCAAAAAGATGAGCCAGACCCTTTGGGAACTTCAGATAGCGTGGTCCGATCTCTGAAGCAATTCGGATTGCCCGTCCAAAAAGATGCGCGTTTCCGTAGGTGACTTCCTTCAAAGGCTGCCAGGGACTACCCACTTCAGGCCAAACGGCTAACAATATTCGACTACTCAAGGGAACCGCTTTCTGCTGTCTTCGACGACCTTTTCTCCCGCGCTATTCTTATCGCAGATGCATTCGACGGCCGACACTCAGACCTTGCTACAAGGGCTCAATGTGCTCTCGCAGTCCATTGATCAGAAGTCAGCGTCACTCAAAGTCCTCGTGGAAAGCAATTTCGAGCGTTTCGTCAAGGCCAAGGCCACCATCGACAATGTTTATAAAGAAATGAAGTACCGAGGCATAGACCCTGCCCAAACACGAGCCACTAGTCGGCATTCACGGCGCCCTAGTCGCACCAGCTATCCTCGAAAGAGTAGCATTGGCAACATCGGACTCCCTATAGCTGACAGCCGGAAAAAGAATGCCCTGGTCAAGGAGAGCGAATACGGTGTCATGGGCATCAAAGCACCTCTACTGGATGTGTCTGCCAAAGCTGAAGATGTTTGGGGGCCGGCATTGGGTGGGCGCGAGAAGGAAAGGCACTTGCGGAATGTGTCGCGCCACTTGGACGAATTCAAAGACCATGTGGAACTCAGTGCTATCGTGGCTGACAGCATCAAACGAAAAGACTACGATTCCCTGGTTGATAGTTACAATCGGGCAAGAAAGTTTGCTGAGGAGGCTCGGCGGCTATCCAAGGACCTCGGTGGACAAACACCCAGTGACTCGGAGCTGTATAAGCTGGTTCTTGCTGCGCGCATGTGGAATGATGTCGAGCAACAGATACGAGGCTTCAAAAAGGATGTTTGGAAGCGGCTGGTTTCCACTCACTCCTTTCGCGCTGAAAATGTGGGTGGGCGACCGCAAGATCAACACATGGAGCTTATTGGTCTGCTGCTCGAGCTCGGCGTTGAGGACAATCCTGTCTGGGTATGGTTGCTTAGCAAGTACGACCATTTGAAGAGCAAGATCCAGTCCATGGCAGATCGCACCAAGATTGAGATTGAAGTTCTCCGGCGCAGACTTGCTAACAGTGAGAAGCCGGAGCCTCGAATCTCGGCGACGTATCTTCGCGTCATGGGACGTCAGGTCATCGACGGGCATCCCTCGTCATCAGACTCGGTCGAAGTCATTGAACTGTGGGACAAGATGCTTGCTTTCTTGGCCAGTCTCATCTCTCACAAGGGAATACTGGGCGAGCTGCTCGAGTTTTGGCAAACCGCACAAGGCTTCATCAGTGGCAAGACGCAGCAATCCCTCCCCTCGGGCTACAAAGGCGAATCACGGAGCCACCATCAGCTTTCCGCGCAAGCTGTTCGCGACTTGGAGAAGGGCCTGGTGGAATTAGTGGAAATTCTGCGAGAGCATGTTGGTGTATTCTTCATCGAGGCCCCGCCCGAGGATATCTCGTTACTTTTCTCGCCAATGCCACCGTCCCCCCTGTCTCCTGGCTCTGCCTCCACGCCAACGACTCTTCGAGATCCCCGATTTAACTTTGATTCCAACAATCCGCCGCCTCCGTCACCTACCAGGGGCGAGTCATGGGAAAAACTGGCGTTCTGGCCGCCATGGTCCAACTCCATCAGCGGCGTGGAATACCTGTCCAAGATGCTGGCTCTTGTGGGCGCAGGCGCCTCAGAGATGGCCAGTCTCGACCCTGTGGCCTCGGAGAACCCCCAGGTCACGGAACAGCTCAAGAATTTGGTTGGTGCGTGCAGAGAGCGCTGTGTGGTGGCCCTTTGTGCGGCCTGGAATCGCGATGCAGAGAACATCAGATTTGTGGAGGATTGGCAGCGACCTGCCGACTCAGGCGATGTCACCCGAATGCCGGCTGCCTTTTCTGCCTTTGAAGGAGCCCTCCTTTCAGGCATGCAGAAGATACTGTACATTCCCGACGCCATGGAGAAGCCAGGGGCAGCCAACATTGTTTTTCCTCCACCCACGAAGCTTCTACAGATGGTGCGCAGCCAATATGTCACGACACTGTACAAGGCACTGAGTGGCATGGTAGAGAACGCGGAGCGTTCCCTCAAGAAGAACCAAGACGAATGGGCTATTTCCCAAGACAGACTTCCCACATCGGGCCCCAGCACCACCATGCGCAAGAGCACACTCGATGCAGGCGACCGGGTAAGTCTCGAATTTTCCTTGCAAACCTTTCCTGTATTTTTTACCTCTTGTTTTCTTTGTCCAAGCTCTATTTTCTTACCACAGCTGACAAATTGAAAAGAACATACGCATGCTCCTCACCTTGAGCAACCTTCAAGCGCTCCGGTCCAAAGTAGTACCCGGACTCAACGCACATTTCGAAAACGCCTTTTCCGTCAAGCTCACAGATGAGTCGAAAACCATTCGCGATGTCCTCGGCCAAATCGACGCTCGCCTCTTCCAATCATATACCAAACAGTCCATCGAAGACCTCAAAGAAATCATTAAAACAGGTCTAGCTGATCCTGATTGGGCCCCCGAACCAAACACCCGGCCCTCCTCCGCAAAGCCCTACGTCTACGAAGTGCTTCTCGCCCTCGTCCTCGTCCACTCACAAGTCTCGACTACCGCCCCGTCTCTCACCCCACAAGTACTCTCCTTCCTGCTCGAACAGACGTCTCTGCACTTGTTGGATGCCTTTTGTCGGCGCCCACGCTACTCGCTCGAGGCCCTCATGCAGGCTACTCTCGACGTGGAGTTTATCGCGCAGACACTCAGCCACTATACCACCGATCGGGCGTCGGAGCTGCAGAGTCAGATATACCAGGAGCTGGATGGGCGCACAGATAATGACGCGCGGGCGAGGCTTCAAAATGAATTGCCGGAGATGAGAAGCGTGCTGAAGAAATTGAGGGAGGCGAGTAAGAATGAATTTGCGTGCTTCAAGAAGCCCAAGCGACCGGGGCAGAGTGCTCCCAAGCCGGATGCGACGGGGTAGCAAGGCTAATGGGAGCTGAAGATTGTATGATACGATATATGTATTGCTGTGGTGCAAGTTGATGTGGCTCCTGCGACGGGACGGGCGAGTGCATGGCGGCATGGGTTGCTCGGATGTACATAGATTCCCACCCCGTTGTAGGTCTCGCGTGAATCATGATGGAGAAATCTTCGTGGCGTAGAAGTGCCATTTTTAAGACATATACCCATCCGTTACTCCATCTAATCCGACATCATCAGCATCCGTACTGTCATTCGCACCAGATACTACCACGGATAATCTCACTTACTCAAAACAGCAGCCGCCATATTCGAGCGAATCGTAACCAACACGAGACCCAGCGTGTTGATACAAACCCGAAAGGTATAACACGATATGCAAACATTCAAATATGCAACGGGGGCATCCAAAATACACGACGGATTTGATATGTATGAAAATAGGTACATAGCTAAGAAAGCCAGGATTAAGGCCTTAAAGGGCAGTGGAAGTGCCCATGGTGATCAAATCAGACATATTGACACAATGTGACGTCACCCACCACCGATCCGTACACTATCCCAAACCACCAGAAATACCGAGCAAAGTTGCCTTCCCATCGCGCGCGATTTCAACCAACACCGACCGACCCATTTTTGGAATTTCTAATACCAGACAGACAGACCCCCTCGGGGACCAGAAAATAAAAATAGCAAAACAGACTTGAAACTCCGAGGTATTTCGTTTCTCCATCACGTCGTTATCCATTACTCGTAAACATTTCCATGCCTGTCCTTCCTGCACGAGATACGTTATTCAACCCACCGCATTGGGAAGGAGTAGGTGCGAGCAGAACATGAGTTCGAGGGACCGTGAGTCCGCAGGGGAGAATTGGGAGCCGCGCTGGCGAGCTTCGATGGTATCGTCTGTAAAGCACAAGAGGGGTTAGTTTGGTTGCACAGTGGGATGAGGAGTGAGAGAGAGAGGAGGGGGGTTAGGTGAGAGGCAGGCGTGAGTTGAAGGGGGATGGATAGTGCGTACAGTCCATGTCAAGATCTTGAAAGTACTTAACAACGGCCGGATCTTGATCATGCGCCGATAGTTTGCCTGCTGCATCGCGACATGTCTGCGGGAGGGCCTTTCGAATTCCGAGAAGCATCTTGATTAAACCGGCGAGATTGCCGCCCTGCTGTGTAAAGGTGCTGGGATCACGCTCTAGTGGCCACCCCGGCCGTAGGTGGTCTTGCTCCCACGCCTTGAAGGCCCAGGTGGACTTTTCGACGCAGTTCAAGAAGATGAGAGCCGTGAGGTAGATATGGAAGCCGACCTTGGTTTTGCTGCCGGCGAGCTGTCGATCCATGAGGTTTAAGAGGGCCTTGGAGGTGTTGTTGGCTTTGCGCTCCGCTGCGGCGTTTAGTTGCATACACATCATGGTGTAGATGTCGGCGTCGGATTCATTGTCCGCTTCCTCTATGGACCTTGCGTGCTCGGCGTTGGCGCTGGCCTTCTCTACGATGCTCCATTGGCGTTCACGATCAATGATCTCCACGAGGCCCCACAGCTCCAACGCTTTCCTGAGCAGCTCAGTTTCCGAACTGGCTAGTTGTTCCTTGGCAGTTAGGAGTGTGATCTTCATGAATCTGGACGATTCTCGTTCAATAAAAAGATCGAGCACGCCACGCATGTATGTCTCGATCTTGGCGGGCACATCCTCCTTGTCTTGGTCGATCATGATGACTTGATGATGGACTTCACTCGGGCTGGCTTGAGGACTGTCTGGTTTTTCCTCTACCTCTCCCTTGCGTTCTTCGTCTTCTTCTTTTTGCTCTTCCTGCAGAGGTTCCAATACAGCTGTTACTGCTGCCAGCACAATGGTTTTTCTGCCTGCCTCGGCAAAATGAGAGACTTCCACGACAGAGCCATTGTCTATCAATTTAAGCTGCTCTTTCAACAGGTTGATGCGATTCTGCGACAGTACGACCTGAACACCAGCAGAATATAGGTCAAGCTGCTCGTGAAGTCTGGATCGGACGCATCCGGTCATCCAAACACGAGGGGCAAGAACCTTTCGGCAAGTATCGCATGGGGTCCCCTTGCTGCAGATTTTGCGCAGAATGCGGCAACGGATGCATGCGCCCAGCTTACGGACTTCTTTGACCTCTTGACGTCTAGCCGGCGTGAACTTGGAACGAAAATGTCGTGTCCGTCCGTGAAGTACTCCAGCACTCGTATCCATTCGAACTCCGCCTCTGTTAAGGGGGAGAGGGGCTAGAGGCGGGTGCTCGCTGAGCGGAAGGGCCGACGAGGTTGTGGTCATATAGCTCATTTCACCCCAAGGTTGGCTCGTACTGTGGGCATCGTTACCTGTGACAGAGACATCTTCGTTTGAAGCAGCTGCCGCAGGTGTGCCAGCCGCGATGGAAGGGGATGGAGAATGCGCGTCATCATTCACGAGCTGGGGATCGAGGAACGGGGGATTGAGACGAGCAGTAGCTGCTACTGCCACCGACATATTGGAGGCATCAGGTGAGGGTTCGTCGGCTGGGAGGAGTGCCTGGAGTCGTTCTTCGGGAGAAAGATCCGGATCGGTCGGCGGAGGGGTCCGGAAAGACACTGAGTCTGCGGGAAGATCAGTCTAAGTAAGCTGTCCGAGCCATATATGAAGTAACAGGGAGCTCATAGAAAAAGCTTGAACCCAAAGCACCGACAAGGACGAAATTACCTTTTCTGCCATTGACATGCGTTCGATACGTCTCATAGTTGGCAGGGGGGTTTTCCAGTGTGTACTGTTCTTGTAACTCGAGGCCTTCACCATTCTGGACACCGCTAGGCTCGACTGAAGCTTCGGAAGCTTGGCCCGGTTGCTTGGCGTCGTTCCCGCGGCCGGTCTCACTCCGATCAACTTGACGAGACGCTTCGGCCAACGTCTCCAACGCGCTCCAGCCTTGCTGGAGACTACTAGGAGAGACATCCTGGCCATTGGCCTGAGCAGCGGCTTGGGCGAGCTGAGTCTGATGATGTCGTTCGGCAGCGGTCCTGGCATGGGTGATGCCATGAAGCTCGAGGCAGGCTCGCATGCGTTCCGAGTCGGAGATTGCAGGACATTTTTTGGTGATGTGCGTGACCAAGCTGTCGATGCGACCTTTAGGAAAGTTCTCACCACATTGCTTACAAGTATGCGGGTATCGATTGCTATTGTCGTTCAGCTTCGGACCGCGCTCGAAGTATTCGAGGATCAGCGGGTTCGGTCTCCTTCCCATTGAAGTGGATTTTAAGGGGGAGGATACGCGTCGGCGGTCCGGTGTCGTGGTGACACGCCGATTGTGCAGCCAGGACGCAGCTTTCGCGGATATAGTGGCCGTATACACACTTGTCAGATCTAGAGCTTGAATCTGTATCAAAGCTTCGATTGGGACTTGCAGCGCTCGATCCTGTACGACGGAGGATTGATGTTAATGGGAGCATTGGCGAGACACATTCTGCCTTTGTTGACCGACAAATTTTCTCACACCGCCTGGACCTTCCATCCCGATTCCCCACATCAGAGACACGAGTGACGAATCACAATTGGTTCGGTGGCGGCAAGTGGCCGACGCGAGTTCTATTTAGCGGGGCTCTTGGTGCGACAGAGCGCGGCACGTGACGCTTTCATGAGCTTTGCCCCTGTGCGACTGGAATCGGTCGGTGATGCTGGGACTTGTCACCGCGATCTATGGAGTCTACTTACGTGCACATAACGGCTTGTTGGGTTCTCAATCCAGTCCACTCAGTTTCTTATATGTAGCTATATCAAGCGCTTTGGCGCCGGAAGTAGCCCGGATTTGCATCTGCATCGGCCTCCACAATGGACGTCACTGTCTCGTGTCAACCTTCCGCCGGGTTGGGCCAAGATTTGGCGACTGTGGTGACTACAGCCGGCTGGAGAAGAGAACGATATAAGAGGTTGATGATGACATCATGCCAAGTTGCAGCAACGCATTCTTTGGATGAGTCAAGCTGCACACAAACCTAGCTACAGTTTTTGTCAAGGCGGAGGAGACGAGCAACTGGGCAGCCGCTTGGAGCTGACTTGCTGCGAAAGGAAAATAAACCTTGCAAACTTTCAAAATGGTTGATGATAGATTTACTCGATTTGTAAACTCCAAAAATGCAAATCCATGAACTCCACGCTCTCTCAGCCAAATCATTTACAGGAAAGCCGCGTCAGCAAAAATGATAATACACAGGCTGGCGCCACGGTATATACACTAGGTAGACATAGCCGCAATGTGACTACTTGCCACTATCCCACACGTTGCGAAATTCCTCGCTGTTAATTCGAAAGCCAGGTGTCACCACTGGCTCCTCCTCTACAGCGGTTTCACCCCATAGCCTTGCCTCAGGTGCCTCTGGTTCAGGCTTGTCCAAGCTAGCAGAGGGTGCAGGTGCAGATGGCTTGGCCTCAGAAGACGGCGCCGGAGGACCTTGGCCGAGACCCATCTCGGCCGGCACGGGAGCTGGATGCTTGACCACTTTCTTGGCCTTCTTCTTGCTTTTAATCACCACCACCGGTTGTATTTCGCCTGCTGGACGTCGTGAAGATACTTCCGCTCCGCTGTTCTCCCTAGAGCCCGCTGGTGGTCGTGTCGGGCCACTTGTCCAGGCTGGAGACCTGCCTCCCGCACTATTGACTGATGGCCTCCAACGGGAAGCTAGTGGCTCGCTGGCCGTGATGACAGGATACTGCAAAAGCGGTTAGATGCAAGAGATTCCCGTTTGCGTTTAAGAAGATGGCGGCAGTACTTACATTCCAGTCGCCATATTCCAACTGCCGTGCAGAACTGTAAAGGTTTTCTATCTCGCCATCCAGATCTGGCTCATCAAATGTCCCGTTGGTGTGATCCCCAAGAGCGTTGCTGCGACTAGAGCTAGGCTCACCGAGCAGCGGAGAAGTGACGTGAATTTCACCTGGCGAGGTTGCGTTGATCTCGCCCTGTCTAGGCAACCAGTATTTGCCTTTTCCTCCCCGCTCATATCGCATGCCCGCCTTTATGCGGTTGAAGCGAGACTCGGAATCTTGATGTGCTATTACTTTGTCTCCCGAGTCGAAGAATCTGTACCCATACTTGTTGCCCCGAAACGTTTCCTTCGAATCCTCTATCAGGTCCTTGACGCCACAGGAATCTTTTAAAGCATGGGACAAGTTCATGCGAGCACTCGAAATGCTGTCATCAGCAAAATCGTACCACGAGAAGGCATACCAATGGGCAATAGCAAACGCCGGCATTTCAATGCAGATCAAGGCATCTTGTATGGCCGCTGCCAAATTGTCTCTTGTGTAGCCTTTCACATCATCCGGGATGGCACCGAGCCAGACAAGAATAGACAGGAAAAAGCCCTGCCAGTAAGACGCAAAGATGATGAGCTTAATGCAAAGGAATTTGGGCACTGGGCGAAACGGCGTCAAGTCGTTGTGCATGCAGACCCAGAAGAGACCCAACGAGTACAAGCTGAGAGTGACGCTGATATTATACATGATACCGCTCCACAAGTAGCCGGACTTGGCGCCAATATAGCCTTCCTGATAGGTGTCAGTGGCCTTCATGACGATGGCGGCAACGGCGAGAATGGGCTTTAGCCAAGCATACTGCAGAATTCCCCGCTTGATGGATAGGAACGTATGAGGATCTGAGATGTCGACTTTGCGCAATACGTGATTTAGGGGCCAAAGATGTTCAACAGGAGCTCGACCATGTGTCATGACGATAAGGGCACGTTCGCCGCCGAGATAGTTGATCAAAAGCTGGAAAAAGGTGTAGATGGTGAAAGCTTCATATACGTCTCGGATGGGGTCAACGAAAGCAGCGGCACTAAGTGACACCATGCTTGTGAAGGAGGCGATGGAATAGATTGGAACCATGAGCAGGATACGTATTACATATCGCTGGAGCAAAGGCTTCCGGTAATTTTTGGCCTGCATCCATATCGAGCTATGGCAACAACAGAATTAGATACGTGCCAAGAATCATCATGGAACTTCAGACAGCGCTGTACGAACAGGATAGATAGGCAAGTTGCTGCGAGAGACGCAACACCCGCGACGACGGTGGTTGCATATGTGAATTTCTCTCCTGTGCCACCCCCCAGCAGCGAGCTAGAGGTCTCAGAAGTGAGGGTCAATGACATGGTTTGGCGAGAGCTGGACAAGTGCTCAAGAGCCAGTCAATCACTGCAAACTATGAGACACTTGTTGTATGCGAACGACGCCTATCCTCGGGTCGTGGCGAAGCAAATTGGGCCGTCATTTGCTGTGGACAGAAAGGAGAGAGATAATATCGATTTGCATGTGCGGATGTTGTCTGTGAAACGGCTATCCGGTACGATGACGTGGAGCGGGTATGAAGTAGACAGGTAGGTATGTTGGGACCGTGGTGTGTGGTTCGGAACTTCGGATTGTCCTGGTCCTTGTGTTTTTGGACCCCTTGCCCTACCCTTTGCATGTACCTTGTCAGGGGTCTGCGATAGATAAGGAGGAGAGACCGGCGCGCAAGTACAAATATCCGTCATGTCCAGAAGTACCGAGTACATATGTACATTGGTAGGTTATGTAAATACATACTTGGGCAGTATGCAGGTAGGTACTTTACCTCTGTACTCCTTAGCTCGAGGCAGAATTGCGAATTGCGCCTACATAGTGATTGTCGTCTCCTCGCCTCGCAGGCCATACGTAACGACAAATCTAGAGCGACGCGAGCTCCTCACAGACTACCTAGCAGATACGATGGCATTTGCCTTGCGAACGAGATTGCTCCTTTCTACATAACGCGCGCGCGCATTTGCATGGGTGTTAACACAGTCATCACCATCCTCGGATGATGCTTCTCGCAGGCACGCGTGCCAGGGCAGCCGCCAAGTTGGACTCCGAGTCGACGCAATGACACCGACCGACTCGTACCTCGAGGTCCAGGATGGTCGTCCCCGGTTCAATTAGTACGACATACATCATCTTCGTATCACAAGTGCCGAATTGCTGATCATGTTCTTTTTTTTGAGTGCAGCGAGTTCCTCGTCTTCTCCATCCTCAGCGGCCTGCTATCAATATTTTTCCTGCTCTACTTCAACCGACTTTTTGCTTCTATCGTCTCTTATGCGATCCGGTCATATACCTGGCGAAAATACCGAGTCTACATCGACGTCAAAGCCATTCAGATTTCTCTCCTCGCCGGCCGAATCTTCTTCACAGGCCTCCGGTATCACGGGCCGAATGAGACCTTTTTGATCCAGCATGGAGACATTACTTGGCGTTACTGGCTGCGTCGAGTTCGCGAGGCAGATGTGCTGACCTCAACACTGCCAGGAGAAGTGTCTGCCTCGGACCAACAAAAGAATGCTGCTCTCCCGTGCCGGATCCATGTCAAAGTCGTTGGCATTGAATGGTTCGTGTACAATCGCAGCCCAGCTTACGACAGTGTTCTCGCTGGATTGGAAGACAACGAGGCAGTCGCATCGACGTCTGGCGACCCATTGGATGTGAAAAACGGTGCAAATCTACGATCAAGAAAGACGGCAACACGGGATTCCACACAAGAGGGTGTTGCCTTGTCTCAAGATGCGCAAAACACACGGTCTGTAGATAAATCGCTGCCGCCACAAGTCTCGCCCTCGAACCGCTCATCGACCACCTCGTCAAGTACCGACGGTGTTGAAGAATCGTTGCCGTCAATTCTTCAGCTGTTTCCAGTCCATATTGAATGCCAAAGACTTGGCATGGTAGTAGGCAATAGCAACACGAAAGCTATCCTCATTGTCAAAGCTACCTCTGGGTCCGCCCTTGTGGATGCATCGCACACCAAGACATGTGACCCATACCGTCAGTTGATCAAAGTTGAATTGGATCGTCCGGTGGTTGAGATAAGAGAAAATGACGAGTTCAAGGAAGACCAGAGCTCTAGAGCTACAAGGCAACGGGAGGATGCTTTCCCCCGCGACCCTCTTATACATCGATCATTCTTTCGCACCTACCGCCGCAAAGTACTGCATTCGCTGCGCAATATGGTTCCCCATTTGCGGCGCTCAGTTGAGTCGTTCTCGACCGATTCGAGAGAAGCCATGAGTACAGGAGTCTCTCAGATACCTGGGTCTAGTCACTGGCAAGGTTTATCGAGATACTTGGATGACAGATATCAGGACGACAGGGCGAGATGGTCGTCGGTTGAATATGCTGCTGTAACGAACATCCTCGACTCACCATCCGCAACATTGACCATGTACTGGGATGTTGTGGCCAAGGTCACAGATGCCGCTCGACGCCAAAGCAGCTCGAGCTTCCACACCAGCATTAATGGCTCTGAGCCTCCAGCGTGGGGAATGACACTGTCAATCAACGGAGGGACCATGAACTACGGGCCGTGGGCTGATAGAATGAGGGCTGATTTGCAGCGGGTTTTTTATCCCTCATTGGCGAAGGACGGCATAGCCTCGGAACCGTTACCTACTGGGTCCTGGAGGGCGCCCTCACAATTTCAAATCCATATAGATCTTGAAGACTCCATGACCTTGCGTGTCCCCATTAGAGAGGAGAGCAAAAATTGGCGATGGCGTGGCAAGGAGCCACACATGGGGCAACAGACCGGTACCGAGAAACGACGCCACAAGAACAAAAAGAGCAACAAGAGAGATGCTCAGCCTATGCGGCCCAGCGGCTGGCTGGAAATTAAGGCCCCTTCAAACTCCACCATATCTTACTCGATGGACATGTTTGCACAACCATCGGGGTATCGCAATCAATTAGATGTTCATCTTCCAGGCACCGAGTTATGGAGTAGCGTGAATCACGACTTGCTCTGGACTTCTGGGGCGCAAAGTATCACTTGCGATCTCTCCAACCCTTTGGGATGGAACTCCTTGCGTACCTGGCAATTCGACATTGCGTGCAGTGACATGAAACTGTATCTGCTGCGCGACCACATATATCTGCTGACTGACCTCGTGGACGACTGGGCTAGTGGCCCGCCATCTGAGTATCTCGTCTTTACGCCTTTCATATACCAGCTCAATATCGATCTTCATAATTTGCAGTTGTTCTTGAACGTTAATGATGAAAATATCGTCGACAAAGCCACTGCATTTGACGACAACTGTTTCTTGATCATTTCAAGTCCTCTATTGAAGGCAGAGGCCTCCATACCCCTGGATAAGTTCCGCCCAAACGCAAACGCAATTCCTTTTGACATAAGTACAAAAACCTTTGACCTGTCTTTACATGCGCCGCAGTCCGACACGCAGGCTGCATTTCTGAGCTCAAACGATCTGGGGCATGGCAAAGGCCTGTCAGTAAGCGGAAGCTATCAATACAATGCTACAACATCTCCCGCAAACATCGATACTCTCATCCTCAATGTCAAAATCGACTCCCCGTACCTGTATTTACACGGGTTTATCATTCGCTACTGTCTTGTCCTGAAAGACAACTACTTTGGTGAACATGTTCATTTTCGAACCCTTGGCGAGTATCAAGAACAGATTCAGCGGAACCCCCTTCTCGAACCTGTTCCGCGACCGCCCCTCAAAAAGTCGAACGATCTCGACATTATGCTGTCCATCAGAATAGACAGTCCACGCGTCTTCCTGCCCATGAATCTCTACTCAGCTGATCGCTATGTGCAATGCGAGGCGGCCGACCTTTTGCTGGATCTTAGGTTCACAAATTACTACATGGATATGGAACTCCAGCTCAGTCCATTAAGCCTGTCATTGGGCAACCCGATCCTCTCCCGTGACAGTGGAGACTCTTCATACGGCAACACACAGCTGTTCCTCGATGGTGTACGTGTCTTTGGCCATCGTGTGTTTGGTATGCCACCTTCTGAGCCTACCTATCTTTGCAACTGGGATGTTGCCATCGGCATGGTTGAAGGAGAGTGCACCACCGAATTTGTGTCTGCTCTCGCGAAAGGAGGCGCCGCATTTGGGTTCACGTTTGACGATGTGGAGAACGCTCTAGTACCATATTCCTCGCTCGTTTTTGACGATGTTGCATTTGTTCGCCTCGATGTGGCATCCGTGCACTTATGGCTTCATGTGAACGACGCAGCATTCTTGTTGTCTACAGGAGCCATCCAGGTGCGGACTCATGATTGGGCAGGGTCACATTATTCCAAACGTACGAAGGTCAACATACCCCGTGTTGAAATGTCTTGCATCAACGTGGAATCGGTGACAAGACGTATCTCCCGGCGGCATGACCCGGTTGAGACTATGGCTTTCCTGAAAACTGAAGTTGACGTCGCAATTATTGGACGAAAGTTCAAATTTCGCAAAGAACGCAAAGCTCAGCAAGAGTTGTTGCGCAGAGAGGACCAACGCACAGCGCGTACTCCTTTTCTTCTCCATGACTTTGTTGAAAACGATTTCATACCAGAACCGTTCGATCCTCCGGCACAATGCGCACCATTGCCAGCCTATCCTGTGAAGAATGCAGAGACGAATGACCAAGGGACCTCTCATGAACCGGAGACGCCCCGTTTCAGAAAGCGTCTACAACGGCAGAGTTCATTTTGGTCTTTATCAAGCTCCGGAAATGGTAGCTTCCGCTCCCCTTCAAGCCACTCCCGCGGTCGAACGAGACCAAGACAAACGCCGGCTGCGTCGGGCGGCCCGAGAATCCTTGAAAAGGAAAAACGTGCTTTGGGTCAGAAGGAACGAATGGTGCCTGCAAAGGCCAAGATAAACTCGACGAGTGGATTGACTCGAGATCAAAACCGTGCTGAACACAATGCGCACTCTTCAATTGCTTTCTCTAGCCAGTACCTTCCCCCACGATTTCCCTTGGAAGCGGTTCGGCCTGACGGGCGTGAGGCTACTTTTGAAACTGCAGTAGACGAGGACGAAGAGAGTTTCATGGCCACTAGTGTTTCTATAGAAGATATCAATTCGGACGACCTGAGCGACGACCACGAGCAAACGAGCACAATCATTCAGTTTCCTTTAGGCATTACTGCGTTCTGTAACCCGGAGGCTATCAGACAAATAAATGCTTTGCTGGCCGCTTTGCAGCCAAGTGAACCAGAGGACATTCTGGACTCGCTGCAAGTACAGTCTATTGGCCAAATCTTCTCTGACAAGAAGAAGAACCACATCTCGGGATCCATCGAGGAACTTTTGGTCAAGTTGCCGAGAGCGAATATTCGCTTCCTTAACTCATCAGTGGGCGACTCGTGGAACTCTACTCCGGTTGAACAAGATCAATACGACGTACGAATATCACAGACGATGCTGATGACGCGTACCGTCAAAGATCGAACAGCTGATGTTCCCACATCTCGCACATCTGTTCACTTCCGTCTCAAATCCGCTGAATTGTCTGCATCGGAAAGACTCTGTCTGACTGCGCCCCCACAGGCTGCAGTCATGTTCAATATCAACGATGTTCGGCTGTCGCTTGGTCAAAAAGAGACGACTTATCTTGACGCGGATATCGGGTCCGTTGTAGGCAGTACCGCGTCCGGCAAAGTCGAATACTTGGCCTCTCTGATATACCGAACTGGAAGCATTGCCTCTGAGCTGGGAACCTTGTTGTCGGAAACTTCGTCTCATCAGGAAAACCGCTTGCAATTCTTGACGTACAAATTGTTGGAAGAGGGTGAAGCAACCAATGACCCATCATTTCTCATTCGACCTTCTACTGTACTGCGATCTGCTCATGAGCACATGAGAACCGTTGACTCGTGGAAGCTGATGATGCGAATGCGACAAATATGGTCTACGCTGAGCCAGGACAAGCGCGCAGAAATTTCCGAAATGTGCCAGAATAACTCTGCTAGACTACCGGTTGATGCCGTTGACTTAGTTGTCGCTGCGTTTCAAAAGTGGCGCAGCTGGGATCTGAATGACCCTTCAAGTACGGTCCTTTTGAACAATATTTTCGGGAACAAATTGACAAAACATAAGCCTCCCTCGCAGGAGTATCCGATTCTTGGCGCTTGCCAGCTTTCTGAGCTGCAATTTGTGCTGGACCCGGGCCCTAAGCAGAACTGTATTCGAGTTCTTGATCTTACCATGCGAATGGACAAAAGATCCGCAGGAAAACTAGCTGACGTACTACCAGAGATGAGAAACTTTCACGGACCTTTGACAATTATCAATGTGTGCTGTGGAGAAGGAACCATACGCCTGAACTGGGAGCTCTGTGAATTAGCGGAAGACATTTTACGTCTCTATAATAAAGCTCAACCATCGCCGCCAAAGAGTGCCAAGGATGTCTCAGAGCCGACTGACAAACCGGCACCTTCACCTGGGGCGTATCACGTTGTGCTTCAGGTGAATAAGGGATGCCTCGAAGCAGAAACCATCAATCTGACGGCGAAAACTATCATTGATGATGCGAAAGCGTCAATCGTGCTTTGCAACGCAGGAGAAGAGCTGAGTGTGGCGACCGCTATGCTGAACTGCGAGTTGGTCACGTCCAACGTACAGAGTCACGGACAGATGCTGGGTATCTTTCAACTGTACGACCCCAGTGTCTACTGCGCACATGAGATTCAGCAAACTTCTGAGACAACGACTCATGTTCTCAAGGCTTCTGCAAGCTCAACTGATTTATCCTTGAAGATAGAGCAGGATCCTGTGGGCTTGTTTGAAGTCCTGGACTTGCTCATCATGGACGAAGTTGCTCGGCTGTACAAGTTGAAAGATCAACTGCCTGCATCCGTGGAAGGTGGCAAGAAACGAGATGAGGTCAAGAAGCGCATGAGCACCTTTCTCGTCAACACAGCCATGTTTTTGGGCGGGTACACCATCAGTTTACCGCTCGTACAGTCCTTGACATACAAAATGTCTGGTTCTGTTGCTAGAGCATCGTGCGCCGCAAATTTTGGCAAAGAAATCATCTTTGACTTTGATATCAAAGAAAACTCTCACGAGATGCAGATCAACGTCCAAAACGAACCGCAGAGCATCTCATTACTGCAAATACCGCCCGCCAATGGACGCATCACTAGTCGAGCACAATCTACTGGCAGCGTCGTGGATGTTCTCGCCTCCGTGGAGGTGATTTGCCTAGACGCGTCTGCCATATACAACCTACTTTCGGCGCTGAAACGCCCACAGATCTCCGGGGCGATCGAAGAGGTTCAACAGCAGATCAAGATCATCCAACTCCACATGACGGATACATTTGGATCGACCAAGACAAAAACGCCGCTCGAGGATCCCAAGGAACCTACCTCGCAAAATGATGCCGTTCGCTTAGCATATGACTGCCATCTCGCACTGGCCGGGGTTAGGATACTGGCAAAAACATCGCTCAAGTCTGCTGACGAGCCGATGGCTCAACTTCTTTTCGCTCTAGATAAAGTCACGCTGCACGCCACCAACCAGCATGAATTACAGGAAAAGCCACTCAAGTATCCTGATCTACATATCGATTTGCGACATATCAGCTTCGACATCCGCCGCGGAAAGCCAGATGCGCTACGGTCATGCGGCAACTTTTCTACGGGTATCAACATCTCGGCGACTTCTCGCCACAAAGACAATGGAAAGGAAGACTGGTCTCTTCATTTTCGCAATGACGACCTTGCCATGAATCTATCGCCTGAGACGGTATCGACAGTCATTGATGTGATCGGCTACATGGGTTCCAGAATTCGTGACCTGGACACATCGCGAGAATTGGAGTATCTTCGGAAGCTGCGGCAGACGAAGCCTAAAATTAAGATCAATGATGACGAGGATGCGGATAACTGGAGCGAAGACTCGGATCTTTTGGAGTCTGTGCTGTCATCTATCACGTACAAATTTGAGCTCAGAAATATGACCTTCTCGTGGGAGGTTGCGGACGAGTCTGCAGGGGAGGACAGTGCCAAAGAGGACTTGATTCTGTCTATCAGTCTCATTGAGTTTGGCACTCGGACTCGAAAATCTGCACGCCTCACCATTGAGAACTTTTTACTTCAAATGGTACCTCCAGGGCGAGACAGATCTGTGCGCTCTCTACACTCGGCGTTGCTACCAGAGGTAATATTCAATGTCGCGTATGTCTCGACGCCTGATGCCCGACGCATGGCATTCCAAGCCGTTGGAGACTCTTTGGATCTCCGACTGACTTCCGCCTTTATTTTACCGGCAGCCAATTTGGTCGAGTCCATCTCTCTGTCCATGAAGAACGTTCAGACCGCATCCGCGCAGTGGACTAAGGATCCCACGACGAACGAGGCGGCGCCGGCGCCGGCATCGGCATCGGCATCGGCAGCGGCAGCGGCAGCGGCACAGAAGAAGCCTGAGAATGCCGTGCCTCCATCTCGGCAGCAGCGCCGCATGTTTGGCCAGAAACGATTGGAAAGCCTGCTCGTGGATGCCGACTTTGCTGGTGCTGTTGTCTATGTATCTACTAGAAAGAATTCGACCAGTGCTGTGGCCGAGTCTAAGTATAGTCAGCCATCGCTGGCGGGCAAATACGGCCAGTTCAGCGCCGATGATTCCGGGTCTGGTGCCGTTTTGCGTACTCCAGGTCTCGCATGGAAAGCCGAGTACTATGACAACGGAAAGGAGGACCCATCTCTGCACGGAGAAATCAAGATCAATGCTTCCAGCAATATCCTCTATCCGTCCGTGGTGCCGCTTGTGCTCGACATCCTTTCCTCCGTCAAGAAAGTTGTCCGTGATGACGATGAGGAGCCGGATCGCCAGCCACAACGGCCACAGTCTCGCCGACCGAAGGAGCAGCAAGAGCAGTCAGGGGAGTCGAAGCTCAAGTCGACAAAGTCTGCAGATGAAGATAATTTCCTCACCGCAGACCCAAGCACTATGCTCGGGCGTTTGCGACTCGATCTCGGTCTCCGAATCATGAAGCAAGAGTTTTCCTTGAGTTGTCAGCCCATTGCTCGGGTGTCTGCGACGACCTGCTTCGACAATGTCTTCTTCACTTTGAACACCGTCACATCGCAGGAACAGGGCAATTTTTTTGCCATCTCTGGCGTGGTGACCAAGCCGCAGGCGTCAGTACAGCACGTGTATTCCCGAGATTCCACGGCCAGTTTCGAGCTTGACTCGGTGACCATTTCTTTCATGAACAGCAAGCACTTTAGTGGAACTAGTGGCGTGTCTGCGATCCTCGAAGTCAGCCCCATGAAGGTGTCTGTCAATGCCAAGCAAGTACAAGACTTTCTATTATTTCGAGAGATATGGTATCCCGAGGAATTGCGGCAGAAGCCCCCTGTGCAAAAACCAAGAATGCCAACCGAAACTCCGCAAGCGCATCTTGTGCAGCGGTACCAAGAGGTCGCCGCCACGGCCGCGTTCCCATGCACGGCGACCATTTTTTTCGCAGCTCTTGATGTCAGCATCGACCTGGGTCAGGCTATCGGGAAGTCCATCTTCCATATCAATGACTTTTGGATCTCATCCAAGAAGACTTCGGATTGGGAGCAGAATCTTTGTCTTGGGTTCAAAAAGGTTGGCATTGATTGCACGGGGCGCTTGAGTGGCTTTGTCGCCCTGCAGGACTTTCGACTGCAGACTTCGATACACTGGCCTCGACGTGAGGAGGCTCTCAATGAGACGCCGCTTGTGCAGGCATCTCTAGCATTTAACGCACTGCGCGTCAAGGCGGCGTTTGATTACCAGGCTTTCCTCGTAGCGGACGTGACGTCGCTAGAGTTTCTCATGTACAACGTGCGAGAGCAGAAGGAAGGACGCGGCGATCGTCTGGTGGCCATACTGGATGGCGAGGCGGTGCAGATATTCGGGACCACGACTTCAGTGGCTCAGTCCGTCGCACTATACCAAGCAGTGCAGAGACTCATCCAAGAACGGCGGGAGAACTTTGAATCCTCGCTGAGGGAGATTGAGAAGTTTATGAAACGAGGATCCAGTGCCTCGCGTGGATTAGCACCAGCAGCAGCGGCAGCAGCAACAGCACTAGCACCAGCACTTTCACCGCACACTAGCTCTCCAACCGCCGCGTCCAAGAGCGAAGTAGATGACGAGATATTATCCAAGTCACCCATTTCTCTCGACACGGACGTCGTGGTGAGTCTCAAGGCACTGAACCTGGGTGTCTTCCCCAGTACCTTTTCGGACCACCAGGTCTTCAAAGTCGAAGCACTCAACGCATACGCCCGCTTCTCCGCCAGCCTAGACCAGCGACAAATCCACAGCAACCTCCGCATGGTCCTCGGTCAACTACGCATCGGCCTCGCCGGGGTCCGCGACGCCGAAGCTCCCAAGACCATGTCCGAGATGACAGTCGAAGACGTCGTCCAACGCTCCACAGGCTCCCGCGGCGGCACCATCCTCAAGGTCCCTCGTGTCGAAGCCGTCATGGAGACATGGCAGAAACCCGCGAGCAACCACATCGAGTATATCTTCAAGAGTGCCTTTGAGGGCAAAGTCGAAGTCGGCTGGAATTACTCCCGCATCAGCTACATCCGAGGCATGTGGGCCACGCATTCGAAATCTCTGCAACAGGTCTGGGGTCGACAACTCCCCATGACGGCGGTCAAGATTACGGGGGTGCTTCCCGAGGTGGAGGGCGGGGAACAGCAGAAAATTACGGCGGAGGTTCATGTGCCGCAGTCAAAGTATGATTATCTGGCGCTGGAGCCGCCGGTGATTGAGACGCCTCAGCTGAGGGATATGGGAGAGGCGACGCCGCCGCTGGAGTGGATTGGGCTGCATCGGGAACGGCTTCCGAATTTGACGCATCAGATTGTGATTGTGTCGTTGTTGGAGTTGGCGGGGGAGGTGGAAGATGCATATTCGCGGATTTTGGGGTCGTGAGGAAGCGAGCGAAGTTATTTGGCGTTGGTCATTGGTGCAGCATTTCTTCTGGGAGGTTTTTCTTTCTACACATGCATATTTCCCTTTCCATTTGCGGTCGTGAATCATGCCTGCATATTTCCATTTAATTTTCTTCTTTTCTTTGGCCGGTTTTCTTTATACATGTTTCAACCCGATCTTGAGGGGTTATCATTTACTTCATGACATATTTTTACATGTAAATAGTCGCTAATGGAGGACGTATGACTCATGAGAAGGCACAAAGGCGCATGAGTGAACAGCTTGCACAGAGTCATCGAGTCCCTACTGCCCATGTTTAAACATGTTCTATGGTGTACATACTCTGTACGTTGTGGCAAAGGATCAACAAGCTCATCGGTACGTATGATATGACTGCGAGTACCCGTTCATACCAAGCTTTGTGTGAGGTTGTCCCTCAATGATAATTGCCGGTACTTCTACGGAGTATCGTCGATCAATGTTGGAGTTCATGAAATGCCCATCGAGCTGCGACATGATTGGGTGCGCTCTGGACCACCGGGTAGAATTGGGCACGAAGACGGTGACCCTCTCGACAAGTCACTCCCGATGGTCTGATGTATGGCAGCTTAGTGGGAGAATGTGACATAGGTACCTGTCTTCGGAGTCTTTGGTTGGCAGGGCTGCTGCCCTCTCCTCTTATTCGCAGGGCTCTTAGCTGACAATACTGACCAGTGAACTCCGCTTTTGCCCGACGCTTCTCATTTTTCTCGCCACAGGACAGCGGTCATTGATCATCATATGAGTGGCTGCATCTGTGGCTTGTGCGCGCTGCGCCACTACGATTCTACTCTACAGTCTCTACTACATACAACTTTGCAAAGCCGAGCAGTGCGCGGTCTGCTCAACGCTTCTGCGCGGGTTTGCCATTGAACACGAATGTAGGCTTCTGCACCTTTACAGTGATCGATCAAATCGCCAGGCCACCAGACCGAGCAGGCGCCATTGGGCAGAAGTTTGATCTGTTAGGCGACCCGTTCCAGAGGAAGAGCCTGACCAGTGGCCCCACTTCTTGGTCCCGCAAGATTTTTGCACACCATATTTTCCACTTCCCTCGACCCCCCCTTCCACTCCCTTTTCCTGCCCTCCCTCCTCCCACCACCCCCTCCAAGTGGACGATTTTTTCAACGAAGAGTGACAGTCATTTTTGCTGTCTCTTTTTGTAATTCGTCACCTGTCGCGTCGTCGTTGAGTCATCAGCTCTACGGTGGTCAGCTGTCTCTTTGTTTGATTCTCAAGCATAGACCATCCTGAGCGTGGGGTGAAAATCTTCAACCCCGCTTTGCCCAGCGACTTGAGGATTTCTCCTTCTACATCAACATTTTCCCACAGACGAGGTCGCCCTCAACAACACCGCCAACATGGTTAAGTGAGTAAATTCTACCACTGGAGCATACTTGAGACTATCTTGCATGCGCGCTTGTTGTTTTCTGGTTTTTTTTTTCTTCTCAAAGGGCTGCTTTGAAGGCGCTTTTTTTTTCAGACGAGGCAAAACACTGAGCCGGCGAGCCACGGACGTGGTAAACAACTGCCATTGTTCAGCTTTCTTGGTCCAACGTGCCTCCGAAAGAATTTGGTCTGAGTGACTCGGGGTCAAGCTATCTTGAGATACTTGACGGAAGGGGCGCAGCAAATGAAAGGCCGGAAACAAACCGAGAAAAACATGCGTCTTCAATCTGCACGCAACTCCTCAGTATTGAAGACTTTGCCAAGGAATTGAAAGATCACAACGAACTTGTTTGAAATGAAAATTGAGTATTATGACACTAATCACCTTCTTCCACACAGCTTTACCATCGATGAGATCCGCCAGCTTATGGACAAGCCCACCAATGTCCGTAACATGTCCGTCATTGCCCACGTCGATCACGGCAAATCTACCCTGACCGACTCTCTTCTGGCCAAGGCTGGTATCATTTCCGCCGCGAAGGCTGGTGATGCTCGAGCGACGGATACTCGTGCCGACGAGCAAGAGCGTGGTATCACCATCAAGTCGACTGCCATCTCTCTGTACGGTCATCTTGACGACCCCGAAGACATCAAGGACATTGTTGGCCAGAAGACTGATGGTCAGGACTTCTTGATCAACTTGATCGACTCTCCCGGTCACGTTGATTTCTCATCCGAAGTCACTGCTGCTCTCCGTGTCACCGATGGTGCTCTTGTTGTCGTCGATACCGTTGAAGGTGTCTGCGTGCAGACCGAGACTGTGCTCCGACAGGCTCTCGGTGAGCGTATCAAGCCCGTCATCATCATCAACAAGGTCGACCGTGCTCTTCTCGAGCTTCAGGTGTCCAAGGAGGATCTCTACCAGTCCTTCTCACGTACCATTGAGTCTGTCAACGTCATCATTTCCACCTACCTGGACAAAACTCTTGGTGACGTTCAGGTTTACCCCGATAAGGGTACCATTGCTTTCGGTTCCGGTCTGCACGGCTGGGCCTTCACTGTCCGTCAGTTCGCTGTCCGATATGCCAAGAAGTTTGGTGTCGACAAGAACAAGATGATGGAGCGTCTGTGGGTATGTACTAGCATGTGCTTACCGTGTTTTCCTTCTACTTCTCTCTCGCAATTGGTCCCGACTGCAGAAACTGGAAAATTTGGTGTCACTAACAAACATTTCAGGGCGACAACTACTTCAACCCTCATACCAAGAAGTGGACCAAGAACGGCACCTACGAGGGTAAGCAGCTCGAGCGTGCTTTCAACCAGTTCATTCTGGACCCCATCTTCAAGATCTTCCACGCCGTCATGAACTTCAAGAACGACGAGATCAACACTTTGCTCGAGAAGCTGCAGCTTAAGCTGAGCGTCGATGATCGCGCCAAGGAGGGCAAGCAGCTGCTGAAGGTCGTCATGCGAACTTTCTTGCCCGCTGCCGACTCTCTGCTGGAGATGATGATTCTCCATCTTCCTTCCCCCGTCACTGCCCAGCGATACCGTGCTGAGACCCTGTACGAGGGTCCTCTGGATGACGCTGCCGCCATTGGTATCCGCGACTGTGACCCCAAGGGTCCTCTGATGTTGTACGTCTCCAAGATGGTGCCCACTTCCGACAAGGGTCGATTCTACGCATTCGGTCGTGTCTTCTCCGGTACCGTCCGTTCCGGTCTCAAGGTCCGCATTCAGGGCCCCAACTACACCCCTGGAAAGAAGGAGGATCTCTTCATCAAGGCTATCCAGCGTACCGTTCTCATGATGGGCGGCAAGGTCGAGCCCATTGATGATATGCCTGCTGGTAACATTGTCGGTCTTGTCGGTATCGACCAGTTCTTGCTCAAGTCTGGTACCCTGACCACTTCCGACACTGCCCACAACCTGAAGGTGATGAAGTTCTCCGTCTCGCCTGTCGTCCAGCGTTCCGTCCAGGTCAAGAACGCCCAGGATCTGCCCAAGCTGGTCGAAGGTCTCAAGCGTCTGTCCAAGTCTGACCCTTGTGTCTTGACCATGCACTCCGAGTCCGGTGAGCACATTGTTGCCGGTGCCGGTGAGCTGCATCTCGAGATTTGCTTGAAGGATCTTGAGGAGGACCACGCCGGTGTGCCTCTCATCATCTCCGACCCCGTCGTTCAGTACCGTGAGACCGTTCAGGGCAAGTCCAGCATGACTGCGCTGTCCAAGTCGCCCAACAAGCACAACCGTCTGTACATGGTTGCCGAGCCCATGGACGAGGAATTGTCCCTGGCTATCGAGGGTGGCAAGGTGTCTGCCCGTGACGATTTCAAGGCTCGTGCCCGTGTCCTGGCCGACGACTTTGGCTGGGATGTCACTGATGCTCGTAAGATTTGGTGTTTCGGTCCTGACGGCACTGGCGCCAACTTGTTGGTTGACCAGACCAAGGCTGTCCAGTACCTGAACGAAATCAAGGACTCTGTCGTTTCTGGTTTCCAGTGGGCTTCTCGCGAGGGTCCCGTTGCTGAGGAGCCCATGCGCTCCATCCGCTTCAACGTCCTCGATGTTACCCTGCACGCCGATGCCATTCACCGTGGTGGCGGTCAGATCATCCCCACTGCCCGTCGTGTCCTTTACGCTTCCGCCCTGATGGCCGAGCCCGCTCTGCTTGAGCCCGTGTACCTGGTGGAAATCCAGGTGCCCGAGCAGGCCATGGGTGGTGTTTACGGTGTGCTTACCCGCCGTCGTGGTCACGTCTTCAACGAGGAGCAGCGTCCTGGTACGCCTCTCTTCAATATCAAGGCTTATCTGCCTGTCTTGGAGTCTTTCGGCTTCAACGGTGACCTGCGTCAGGCCACGTCCGGCCAGGCCTTCCCCCAGTCCGTCTTTGACCACTGGCAGGTCCTGCCTGGTGGCTCTCCTCTCGACCCCACCTCCAAGGTCGGTACCATTGTTACGGAGATGCGTAAGCGCAAGGGTATCAAGGTTGACGTTCCCGGCGTCGAGAACGTAAGTTTCTTCATTTGTGACATTCCTGACGCATTCTGTTCGAATTACGCTAACAATTTATCCAGTACTACGACAAGCTATAAACGGCTCTTTTCACTGTCAATAGAATTCTGTGTCGTGCGTGTCGTCAAGAGGCTGCTTATGGGCTTGGGGTGTTCTCGTCACGGGAAGCCAGCCAGGCGGAGTTGACGGATGCTCAAGTGGTAGGTGCAGTCTACGGGCAAGCCGACCGAGGGGAGCAAAATAAAAGATAAATCAGCCCAAGATGCAAGGTTGAGCTATAATCAACGGAGGCATCGGAGGCATTGTTCAGCTTTTCATATGTAGTTATGTCGTCTCGGATGAATTGAAAGTTTAAATGAAGAATGCTGTCATTGTGACGTTTCGCCTATGATATAATGTAGCATCTGAAGTACATGAATGGAGTACATCCTGTGCAGCAATGATGCAGGTGATGCAGATGAAGCACGCGGATTGTGACATGGGAAGTACGTATCACGGTATCATGTGCACGGTGTACCTAAAAGTGTGCCGATGAAAAGCCGCGCAGGTCGGCAAACACGCGTCACGCGGCTGCAGATTAGCCTATAGCAACAAAGTACACGCTGACGCAAGTTGCAACAGCTTGGCCTTTCACTCTAGCATTTTCTGAAGCCACTGCCCGGCCATCATCAATCCTAGATCTCGCAACAAACACGACATCGGACGAGCGTGACGAACGAACCATTCGATCCTGAATCCTCGCCCTCAGCTCACGTATAGGCAGCGCAGCGCCGCATAACTGCTTTCGCGGCACACGATCGCCCACTAGTCAACAACCAGTCATGTTCTTCTCCGAGGAAGATGCGCCGCTTTTGAAAGCCTGGATCGTGAAGCGCATCGAGAATACGTGCGTTCACCGACAGTCCGCAGATGCGGACTCGTGGAAGACACCTTATGACGTGTGTTTGCTGATACATGAAGCGCAGATCGGACGCCGACGCGGATGTTTTGGCAGAATACATAATCGCCTTACTGAAACACGATGGGGATGAAGCGAGCGTGAGATCGTTGTGCGAGCAGGAGATTCCTGATTTCCTGACAGAAGGTCGGTCAATCTCTTCTTTCCTTGGGCTTGGGCTTGGGCTTGGGCTTCTTTGTTATTCTGAGTGGGCGGTTTGAGGCGCATCTACCATGATTGCTCTCTTGCTTCTGTTGCGCGAAACTTGGCACTAATTTGGAGTTTCCAGATTCGAAGCAGTTCCTAGATGATGTGTTTCAAGCAGTTACCTATCGATCGTATGTGCCTGGCGCGCCAGCACCACCCCCACCGAAGCCTTCTCTCATGGACACGAAGGAGCCGCCTGCCGCGCCTGCGAACCCCCAGCAACAGCAACCCAGGAAGCGGAGATTTGAGGAGACAGTGGCGCCAAATGACCATGACCGAAACGGTTCTCATGGGAGAGCGCCGAAGCACGCTAGACGGGGACGAAGAGGTGGCCACACGGAGGATAGGGCCGCCTATGGACAGGGTCATCAGAGTCAGGTGCAGGGACAGAACTACCCCATGGGTCTCATGATGCCGCCCTTGGATCCGAATAACCCGATGGAGGCGTTAATGAGCATGCAGGCAATGAGTATGGCGTTTCCTATGATGGGTGATGCGTCGTCTGGATGGTTTGGACCAGCACCAGGAAGAGGCGAGAGGGGCACCAAGAGGAGGAGGTGTAGAGATTTTGACCAGAAGGGCTACTGCTCGAGGGGGAGTACGTGTAATTTTGATCATGCTGGCGGAGTGGAAGCCGCAAACCAAGAAGGTGAATCTTTGGATCCCGGGTTTCACGATTCAGCGACTTTCTTTCCTTTGTTCGATCGATGGTACAAGCTGCTAATCCAGAATGGGGTGCTACAGAATACGACCCTGTCAACGCCATGATCTTGCCGTTCCCCCCCGCCGACTTTAACAACATGGGCCGAGAACGCGGTGGTCGCAGAGGAGGTCAAAGAGGCGGAGGCAGAGGCGGCGGTCGCGCGGCATTCTCAGCCGAAGGACCCGTAACCGACAAGTCCAAGACGACAATCGTGGTAGAAAACATCCCCGAAGAGTATTGCAGCGAAGAAAAGGTCCGGGGCTTCTTCTCCCAGTATGGAGACATTGTCGAACTGTCCATGCTGCCCTACAAACACCTCGCGATTATCAAATTCCAAACCTGGGCCTCCGCAAACGACGCCTACCGCTCACCAAAGGTCATCTTTGATAACCGCTTCGTTAAGGTCTTCTGGTACAAGGATCCCAGCATGAGCAAGCCCAACATGCCAGTCTCATCGTCTTCCTCGGCGATACCCAACGGGACAAGCAACACCAACCAGCCCTTTATCGTCGGTGGCGATGAGGCAAATTCCCCCGAACCAGAGATTGACATGGAGGAATTCCAACGCAAACAAGACGAGGCCCAAAAACTACACCAGCAGCGCGAGGAGAAAAAGACGGAGCTACAGAAACAGCGCGAGCAACTCGAGGCGAAGCAACAGGAGCTTCTGGCCAAACACCGAGCCGAAACGGAGCGTCTGCGGGCGAAACTCGCGGCCAAGAATGGCACCGCGGATGCTTCATCGGGGCAGACGGGCTCATCATCTAGTGCGGACTTGCTGCGCGCTAAACTCGCAGCCTTGGAACAAGAAGCCAAGATGCTGGGTATTGATCCTGATGCTGCGGCTGCGGAGCACCCTCCTTTTCGGGGCGGATACAGGGGCCGCGGGTATCGTGGGAGGGGAGCCTTTGGCGCATATCGAGGACGAGGAGGAGCAGGAGCAGCGGCAGGAGCAGCAGCGGCGGCGGCGGCGGGGGGGTCTTCTTTCCAGGATCCTGCAGGGAGACATGCTGCGTATGCGCAGTTTTCGATTGATAATCGGCCGAGGAGGCTGGCTGTAAAGGGGGTGGATTTTACGCCATCGGAGAGGGATGAGCAGTTGAGGCACTTTTTGCTGGTATGTTGTCTATGCATCCGAACTTCCACCCTCTTTTTGCCGATCATGACGAGGGTATCTTTCTTTGCTACCGTCTTGACACGCATTCCATCACTGTCACTTCCCAGATTTCATCACTTTCTTTTCCAACTTCGGACCCTTTCTTTCTTTCCTGCCCTATCTACATCTCTATTCTCTTTTTACCCTTTGACCAATTTCACCGTCACACTTTGTTGCCAGGCTTCCTCATATCTCTAATTGCTAACGTCTTCCTTTCAGAACTTGGGCGAATTCGAATCCGTCGACACCTCTGCCTCAGTCACACACGTCTCCTTCCGCGATCGCAAAACCGCTGAGAAATTCTACTTTTCTCTCCACGGCAAGGAATTCCCAGGCTTGCAAGGCACGCTGGAGCTCTCGTGGGTTAATAACGCCGCAAACGTGGGTGGGGCTGCCAGCGCCAATACCGGCTCGTTGAAGAAGAAGATGACAATGACGACGACGGAGGAGGGTGGTGCTGCAGAGGGAGGCGCGGCGGGAGACGATGCTATGGCTGGGGTGGAGGGAGGGGAGAATGCGGATGAGAGGGAGGAGAGAAGGGCGGTGGATATGGATTACGAGGCTGAGGGGTGGTAGACACCCTGAGTGGTAGGGGATGGAGATGGTGAGATGAGAGTGGCCTGCTGCGGATGCTGAATCTTCAGGCGGTCAGATGGTCAATGGATGGGCCGAGGTTCGCAATTAGGACGGGAGTTTGCTTTCATGTCGAATCAAGTACATGTAGTAGGTTCACGTACGACGGGGTTCAAGGTTGGGCTAGTTGACGCAAAGGCATACCTATTATTAACTGAAGACCAAAGAATGAGCAAGGTAGCGGTTAATGTATCATGCGTCAATCTATAATATATCCTCCGTCATTAAATCCATTGGGTAAAATCCGTTGGGTGCGATTATTGGCGCGGACACGTTACAAGTGAACATTGGGATTGATATCTGCTAAAAGAGTTAGTCGTGCTTTGCTACCATGGGAGGGAATAGGTCATGAGGTATGTTGATGCTCAAGCGAAATGACCAAGGTCCTACAAATTCTCTTTCTCTGTCATGGTGTCATGGTGTCCTCGTGACGCCCTGACCAAATTACTCAAAAATTGAGAGAGCGCAGGCAGCAGGCTCGCCTAGTTCTAACTTCTTGTGCTGTGGCAAGACGACAAAGATGCTTCAATCAACTGACCAATCATCTTTTGTCGGAGACAACCTCTGCAACATCCCACTTATTCTATTCTTTTGACAAGTGTGCCGTGCGACACCAACGCTTCATCCTCAAATTATGAGGATACTGACTGGTAACGGCATCATGAGGACAGCCCATTTCGTTTGAGCATCTTTTCTGTGGGCTGTTTGGGATGCCCATCGCCCGCACAAACATAAACTTACGCGTGAACAACACGAGCCCTCACGTCTTTGTAGCGAAGACGCCCATCATCTGGCATCATGTTGCATTCATGCATGGTTTCGTGAAGACTCCGAAGACTCGCGATGCTGTCCAGTATCGGGTATCGGCGGTCGCGCCGCCCAAGATGCGTTCTACCAATAGGAGACCAGTATCTGGTACATAAGTGGATACCACGTGTATAAGTGGGTCTCACTGGTTAATGACACTGTCATGATCAAGTCACAAACGTTTGGGGTGAATTACAGCATGTTGTACGTCCTTAACGTTCCATACCGTAAATCTAATAACCCTACCGGCGTAGAGGCGTGTGAAACCTGCGTGGTGTCCAAAAGCGTCCGATGGGATTGACATCGTATATATGTATGTACCTCGTACATACAGAAATGTGGGTCACGGGTGCTCCCGGCTCCACATCTCTTCTGCAGCAGCAACAGGGGTACGATCGTACCTAAATCCAGGAAGATAGGAGGTACGTACATATCTACTCTGTATGAGCCAGTCCATTGCGACAAATATCTAGAGTAACTATTCCATATTCCACGAGCCGTGCCAAAATTTATGCCCTCTTTCCAGCAGCTGGGTCGACAATTCAACTTCCACTTGTAAGTTGTGCTTCGCTCGGCACTGGGCAGTGCGGCACCAAGTTCGCCGGCGCGGCTTCCGAGTCCGATGAGGCCCGAGTCAGGAAATCGAGAGATTTTGGTATGTAGGACTAAGGAGGTCAGCCGGGTTGAACTTTTGACCCTGCTATGCAATAAGTTCGTACCCTTTGTGACGTTGGACATATATAGAGCATGAATCGGTTAAAGCTCCAAACAAGGTGGAAGCGACGTACCGAAGCGTCGCCACGGTTGCGAAGAAAAGAAGCTATGATAAGACAAATCGCGGAGAATAAGCGCAAGCGATTTCAAGCAGAGGAAGGACTACGGCGTTACCAGGAAGAAACACTTGACGGGGTGCCGGTCCCGAATTTGGACCAGACTGTTTCGGCACATTCTTGGGCCCTCTGGCGCTTCAAGTCTTCGCTTATCTCTTGTAAACGCCGTGACACGTGTTTCTTCCTGGTAACGCCGTAGTCCTTCCTCTGCTTGAAATCGCTTGCGCTTATTCTCCGCGATATGTCTTATCATAGCTTCTTTTCTTCGCAACCGTGGCGACGCTTCGGTACGTCGCTTCCACCTTGTTTGGAGCTTTAACCGATTCATGCTCTAAGCCTCTAGCCTCTATGTATGTCCAACGTCACAAAGGGTACGAACTTATTGCAAAACAGGGTCCAAAGTTCAAACCGGCTGACCTCCTTAGTCTGTATAGCCTTCTCTGTTCCACACAGGTGGTCAAACCTAGATTCTTCATCTTTCTAGATACTTATCTAGATTGTATCATCATCAGATTGATTCATCTATCATTCTGACAAATCCCATCGGACGCTTTTGGACACCACGCAGGTTTCACGCGCTTCTACGGAGTATGTATGTTATGTATTGTCAATTGAAACAAAACACAAGTGGCCACCTCGCATAGCCGTGATGAGCCGAGTGATATCTGAGGGCAGTGGGCACTCGGCATATTACGTAGGTACCTAGTACCAACTTGACGAATGCTGAATGCAACAATGAGCAAACATCGTGGCGCTTGACGTTTCGCGTTTCGCCTGCATCAGTGGATTTAGAAGTCCTCACTGCACAGTTCGGAGTCCGGACGCCGCGACTGAAATGGCGACGTATACCAATTTCCAAAGGTTGGTGAGTGACAGTCACCGTGAGTGCAGAACCTGGAGGGTCGATTCTCGAACTAGTCACGAGTCACGAGTCACGACTCAACCCTATTTCACTGGAATAATTGGAACAATACACTCTTCGACGGTCCCGGGTCAATCAAGCTGTTGAGTTCAAAAAAGAGGGACAGGCGTGGACACAGGCCTGCTGCCTGGCCCTCAACATGGTCATGGTTCAGAATATACCCAAGAGATGATTTATTGTCCGAGGGAATATCAATGCCACCACTCAACAGTACACGTCGAAACGTACCTTATTCCAACCATTTCAGTGACAGGGTTTACTGGTTCGAACCTCGAGGCTCTGCATTTATCTTTGAGGCCTTGATTCACTTTTGGCATGCGTCGCCAGACTCGCCACTTCAGTGCGATGTTCGAATGGCCCAGTAAGGTCTCCGGAATCCGACCGAAAATGCCGCGATGTTTTCTCGCTCTTGATGACCCAGTGTCCCAGTCTCGGCCCTCAAGAGTCAAGATAGAAGTGTCATCTTCTTGTGGCTCCAGCCTCCAGCCTCCAGGCCTCGTCGTTCGAGTGTAAGTACTAAGTACTAGGACGACGACTCACGAAGACATCTGACAGGTTGGAACCAAGAAGCAGTCAGATCTGAATTGGAAGCGTTGATATACGTACGGTGTACCTGATATAGAAATTGGGAATCGAAGAAAAGAAGGTAGGCCAGACAAACTCAAACTTTTGCATGTATGATCATTGATGTGTTATGCCGCATATGGAGTACATGCATCGGTATCTATTTCCTTTGACGTAGTACCTACTACCGCGGTTTTTGACGCTACCAACCAGTCCAACACAAGTATGTAGTAGATGATATCATGATTAGGTCGTTTCATGTCACTTTATTTTAGGGCGGCGGAATTATCCAGTTAGGGCGGTTATTAAATCAATTTGCGGCAATTTCCCCAGATTGAGGTCCTGAGGACTTCTCATCGGAGCCGAACTGGCTTCTGTCACCTGTGACGCTTTCCTTGTCTGAACAGTTAAAGTTGGTTCTGATCCAAGTTCATGAAATTCGGCCTTCAGGGTCGTGACAATCCGAAGTCGTCGATCATCGATGATCAATCTCTCCGACTCTCTCAGCTCTCTCAGACAAAAAACCTTGAGCAATAATGAGTCACATTAAATCCATTATGCACAAATCCGCAATACGTAGTTCAAACAATGAATAAGAATAGAAATACATTAATGCCTGTTGACAATTGCCAATTGGGGTATCAAAAGAAATCTATCCCGATTCCCATGTCGAAACACTCCACTCACACGCCAGCCATTGACATTCTGACGTGACCCCCTCAAATTCCAAGATTGTAAACTCCGAATCCAATGCACGAAATCAGACTTTTTCGATCCAATGACAATATGCCACGGCGTAGGCCAGCATGTGCCAATGTCCACCTATCGCCATCCCGTATATACTATAATATAAATGAACAAGGTGTCGGACTCTCACTCGACATCATGACATGTCATGATCATTATCGTCCGGCCAGAAATATGTAGACTGAGATACAGAGAAGCTTTGCGGCTCACTCTGCTCCATGAGTTTTCATAGGCGTAAGAGAATAGAGGAAATGCCTTGCCTAGATGAGGAGAATTAGAAAGATGAAATAAATCGCAGGGGTTGGCTTCTCTGGTGGGTACATACACGTATCGACGTATGACATCTTTGTTGTAACTTGTGGGCGCTCATTTGCCTCATTTTCGAAAGTTGGCAGCGATGCCTCCATGTCTTGAGCTTGGAGAGGTGGCGGTCTATTCTCCTTCCCAGAGGATTTCGATGGAGAAGACTGTTGTGTATTACAGGGCGAAGCCGGACCTGACTTGTTTTTCCAGAGCCTCTTCTTGTCAAGCTGTTGGGTACGGTCAAGGATTTGTTCATTTCGCTCTCTTTAAACTTTCGATCTCCTTGTCTCTCTGCCGTACTTTTTCTCTCTCTTGCCGTAGTTCTTCTTGAGTTTGGTCCCGCTGTCTTTTGGTCTCATCGAGCTCTTCTTTCATGGTTTTCAATTTAGTCCGAGACCGTTTCGATGCTTGGGCATTCCTCTGTCGCTTTAGTTGAGCAGCATGCGACCCGGTGTCGAAGTCGATCACACCATCGGCCACCTTGGCATATTTATCTTTGACTGAGTCGACCAAATGGCCCCGAAGCTCGGCAGATGATGTCGAGGATGAACGTTTGCGAGACAAACGTTCTCTCTCACACGACGACCCAACAGAGGTGAGTGGATCGCCGGGGTTGGATCCGCTCTGTCCGGAACCTTCTGGCCACCCCGCGTGGCCTTGTGGAGTCGATGGAATTTGACGGCTAAGCCTAAATTGCTCGAAATATCTGGTATCTAATGAAAGGTTAGCAATGTACCTATTGTCAACTTGACGAATGCCGCAACTCAACAGTTTGCATCCATATGTTCTTCCAATGATTTCAATAGCTTGAGGTTGAGTCGAGACTCGTGACTGATTTGAGTTGAACCTCGAGGATTCGCACTCACCTTCAGGAATCGTCGTCATTTTAGACTTTGAAACGCGTCGTCCGTACTCTGAACTGCGCAGTGTGAAGTCTAAGTGTAGGCGTTGCGCGCAATGAATGTGCCGGCTTCGTCGTCTGATGGTAATCAGATAACAGGTTTGAACCAATACACAGTCAGAAAAGTTTCAAAAAAATCCCCAGCGGTTCTATCGAGAGGAAAGCCGGGCCTATTTATATTTTTTTTGGATTCGCAGGTCGACTGTGAAATACGACTTTAAGCTCGAAAGTAGGTCCCTTTGTAAGAAAAGCATGACACTGCATGTTTGACACACGGAGGGGTGAAGACATGCCAAATCACCTGTCTCTGTTCAGGAAGATACGAACGATGGGTAGTATGAGACCTGGAGACCGTCAAGCCCGATTCACCATTGGCATAGCCGCATAGGCCACAGGTGATACATACGGAGTACATATGCGAAGATGCAAAGGGCTGCGGCCAACATGCCAGCGGCTCGGCTTCGGGCTGAGACGACGTCGAGTGCACGTCTGAACACCATGTACCTAGGTATGTAGGTATGCATATGCACTTCACGCGCTTTCATTATTGCATCAGTGTATCATGTATGTAACAGTACCTATGCGGGAAGAAGGTCAAGGGAGGAAAAAGGTCCTGAAAGACGGAGAGTTGTCCGTCAGAATGCCAAGCGCCAACATGCGTCGGACATGCAAGGCCATGCAGCATGCTCCATTATGTATGGAACCACAGGCGGCAGCATGCCCTCAAACAAGACGGTCCCTCTTTCACTGTCTCTCGTATTCTGTTGTTCTTTTTCCACGCATAGGTAATCCAGTCATCAACTTGCGAGAAGAGGCCCAGAGCCCTTAGGCTCCGCACTGCAATAGCTGCACTCAGTGACCACATGCAGAGTATTCTTCATTATCTGTACTCGGATGAGAAACTACCTACCTACATTAGCTTGACAGTAGCAGCCTGTCGGAATCGTCGAGATGATACGACACGGACATTTTGCAGCCAGAATCGAGCGACGACGAGTGAGCAGGAAGGGAGCGCGTGATACATTCTATGCACGGAGATGGCAAGACAGCTGCTTCCCAGTGAGGGGGTGTCTTTCAAGGCTTAGCTCCAGGCTCCAGGAAGTCCAAGAGGTTCCTGATCAGCCTGCTCAGGTTCTGTCCTTTCTTTCGAGCTCAGAAACAACGCCATGTCGCTGTCTGCTCGGAACAGCCAGCCTGAGTGGCAGCCCCAAGGTGGAGTAAAGTCTAGAAATGCGGTCCCATGCTGTAGCATGCTCAGAGCTGCATAGGTTGTGGGCCCTGAGGCCGAGTAAATAGAGACGAGAGAAACTACCTACCTACATTAGCT